>CM030862.1:9660305-9872805 GCA_018105865.1 Metaphire vulgaris | reverse complement strand
CCAATTTGAGGTCGACACCCCAAAAAAAAAAAAAGGTAATGTGACAATGGTAAGCCTACAAATTGCATAGGGCCTACTAATTAGCTCAGTACACCCCCAATTTGAGGTCGACCCCCCCATTCACAATCCTAGAAATATTCCTGGCCTATATATGCAGTAGCCTACTTAATTACTGTAGGCCTCAGAGGCGTCATTTGGGAGGGGGCTGGAGGGGACCGTGGCCCCCCAAGGAAATGAAAATATTAATTTATAATGTATTAATGTGCAACAAAAAACAAAAACAGGGAGTCATTTGGTCATTTGCGTTTGGGGGGAAAGGTCAGCAGCCCCTAACGGCTGACAAGCAAAAAAAGGTCGTCAACTATTTTTTGGTAATCGTTAAAGGGACTGACGCGAGGAAAAAAAAAGGTCGTCAACTTTTTTCGAAACTCAAACTTAGTCGAAAAAATTTCCCCCCAAAAAAATTTTTTTAAAGAAAATTTTACCAAATTTCTCGCCCCCCAAGAAAAGTGTGAAATGACGCCACTGGTAGGCCTATAATGTTCATGCAATAGCTTCAATAGCGATCTAGAAGTTAATCAAAGGTTCACTTTGAGAATAAAAACTGGTTCAAATCAGCAACCATCAATGCAATTCATGCTTTACCCTCGTTACTTAGGTCCACGTTCGAGTTTTATAGCGCCGTAAAAAACCGACGGCGTCATATAATTCGTCAATAGGCCTATTTTCTATCCGCTAAACAACGATTCCCATAGTAGGCCTATCGTGCCTGCACCTTTGGGGCTCAAGTCGTCCCCGAAGTCGCGATCGGGATCTTGTTTTAGACACCGGCCAATGAGAGCACATACATTAAGACCCCCATCCATCCATCCACCCCCGATTTTGAGTGCATCGTTTGCACTTTTTCAATACAACGCCTCGAAATCGGTTACACGCCATGCATTCGTAAATTCTAGCGGCGTCATAACTGGCGTTACCGCTCTCTGCTTCCGGTGCGGTTTTCCGTTGCTCGAATACTGGCGTCACCGGGTCCCGTAATGATCGGCCAATTATGTCTGGCATCCGACGGAGACACGGAGGCGCCACAGCGGCCGGTGGGGGGTGGGGGGTTGTCCACACGGGACCGTGAGGCCCGCCGGCGTACCAGTAAGGTTTCGCAGCCAAAGTCTAATACGTCGAAGAGTGCTTTATTAGATCGTGGCGCGCCATAATCGATCCGACGCCATTCAAACAATGCGATGTGAAGTCATATTGTACCTTAGACGGTCGCATACTGTGCATTTAATTAACCTACTGGTGAAAAAGAATTCGCATGGGCAGTGGCGGGAATATTTTTACACCCCATAACACCCCCAACACCCACCCAATCTCAGAGACCGACACCCCCCCCCCCCATCCGAGCCTGGGATTACCTTTTTTTGCTTGTCAGTCGTTTTTCCGCAGGGACCCCCAAAATATACCGACACCCCCAAATTGATAATCCTAGAAATATCCCTGTGCAGTGGCGTACCCAGGACGACCACAAATGACGTAACGCGCCTAAGGGGGGATGTCCGGACATTTGTTACGAAGTGTGACGTGACGAGGGGAGGGGGTTCTGTAAATGTGACGTAACGCAACACAAAATTTTTAAGTGACGACCTTTGTTTTGCTTGTCAAGGTATTTGGAGAGGGGAAAATACAAGGATGACCTTTTTGCTTGTCGGTATGTCTGGAGAGGGAAAAAATAGAAGGACTAATTATGACCTTTTATTGCTTGTCAAATTGTCAATACTTTTAGGAAGACGAAAGGGGGGTCGGCCCGTTGTTACGTCATACGTTAAGGGTCTGACTTTTTGTTACGTCGCGTTACGTAGGGGGTCAAAAAATTGCTAAAATCGCGTAACGTCATTTATTGACGACCCCCAATATGTAATAGGCATAGGCCCTACAGATTTAATTAATTATTAATGACACGTTCCTATTTTTGAAAGGTTGCTCACAAAATGAATCCACCGGTGTTGCATTAGTCTCCGTTGCTGTAGTGTAACTAGGCCTACGGGCTTGGACAAAACGGTGCAGAAAATGTGCAAAACTGATAGGCGTAGCCTAATAAATTTCCGTTTGGTTGGGGGACTTGGGGTGACTTTTAACAGGACCGACACACTTAGTTGTATAATTGTAGACCTATAACAACCTTCTCTCTTAATAATAGCAATAATAATGTGGTTTAAACAGGGGCGCCCACATAAATTTTTCCAGGAGGGGCAAAACATAATGGCCATGGCTATGCCACATAAATGTTTTCAAGAGGGAGCAAAACACGTCTTAACACAATGGTCACGGTTAATATTTTAGCAAGGTTTTCGAATTTCAGTGGGAAATATTGGCATTTTTATTTTCCAGGAGGGGCAAGTGCCCACTCTTGCCCCAATGTGCGGGTGCTCACAGGGCCGGATTAAGGTCCGAGTGGGCCTGGGACTGAGAAAAAAGGCCGTCGCCTATACTGAAAATCTCTGACAAGCAAAAAAGGTTATCTCGAAAATCGGTGGGCCTATTTTCATGATGGGCCGGGGGCTACAGCCCCCTCAGCCCCCGCTTTAATATGGCCTTGGGTGCCCATGGGTTTAAAGTGGTTTAGGAGGCTAAGTAAGCATGTGTGAAAACCACTGATGTACAACCCTCCGCATTCAATAACCTAGTTTTCCGAGATCATTTGTATGCACTATATATACAGGCTTAATTAATTTGTTAATGAAACGTTCCCCTGTAGGCCTACGATTTTTGTTAACGAACAAACAAAATACAAGTTATACAACCATCGTAGTAGGCCTAATATTTTCAGATCTGAAGTTCGGACAGTTATTTGATTTCCTTAATTAGTGAATTTTCATTCCATGAAATTGTCAATTTATCTAGATCCTTACCGCGAGTTTTTCACATTTTGGGTCAACGTTGACTGCACTGGATTCGCAGGGTAACGTCAACATTCTTTACATTTTGTTGCAGCTATGACCCTGACACAACGCACATTTATTTTAAGCATAGCCCACTCTGCGACAGTGGCGGTTCCAGGAATTCTTGGTAGGAGGAATGAAAAAAAATATAGGAAGTTTCCGAAGTTAGCGGGGGGATGCAAAGTTTTAAAAAATAAATTAGAGAGAAGATGCAATTCTTCTGAGTGTTTGCCCACTAAATGTTAATAAATCTTGCCGGAAAAGGATGACGAGCAAAAAACGTCATCCGCAGTATTTTTCATTAGATTTTTTCTAAATTTACCGCAAAAATGGGTTGACAAGCAAAAATTAAGTTCGCCGCTTGTAAAAAAAATAAATATTAAAAAAATTGCGAAAAATATGTTGACAAGCAAAAAAACTCCGGTGGGGGTGCATCCCCAGTCATCAACATGGTGGAACCACCGCTGCAGATCTGCGATGATAATTATAGGCCTACTGTAATTGTTAGAACTTCAAAGAAATTTACCTTTTAGGAGTTGCCATTGATCCACTGTTACATGAGTAACGGCTGAAGAGATTCAAGGTATAGACGCTATGCCACGTCTGTCCTCGCTTACGGACTACGATTAATTTATGTTGCGCATAAATGTCTAGGATATTTCTGCACGGGAGGCGCTTTTGCGACCAATAGGGCCTATCCGACTGGCGAATGTATTTGGCGTTTGCTGCAGAAACTTCTGAACAGGGCGATTTGGGTTAAAATTCTCTCCCGGCGAACAGCTAGTTATCCGAGCAGATGGTCATCCAGCGATATCGCCTGGGACGCGCAGAGTAAGGGAAAGAGGAAGGGAAGGAGGGAGGCAGTGGCGGCTCCAGGATTTGGCAAGTGGGGGGGCGTTGGGGTGGCAACTTATATAATCATGGGGAGCAACCATTTGTTGTTATGTATGTAGCATTAAGTATAGGGTCCCAACAGGGGGGCCATAGGGGGCCAGGCACTCAATAGGGGGCACGGGCCCCCGGGCCCCTCTGTGGAGCCGCCACTGGAGGGAGGGAGAAGGGAAAGATATTGGCCCATATTCGGAGTCATATCCGTCTGTCGGGTTATGACGAGCGCATTGTGAACTAATGTCGCTATCTAGTGATGTCGATAGCTAGTCTATGAAAGCATTTTATTATGGGATGTCTATCTGCGGAACTTAGATTTTCCCACTGAGATAAGAACGAATCGAGTGGCGCTTATCGCCGATTAATCTACGAAATGTTATGAATGTAGCCTCGTTTTAATTAAAATCTTTGGTCCTACTAGGTAGGCCTAGACCTATCGCCACGGTCAGCGCCGGATTAAGCATCGTGGAGGCAGTGGCGGCTCCAGGATTTGGCATTTTTAGATCTGGTCTTAAAACTTACCTGTTTGACATGGCTTATCCCCCTTAGATTGCTCCCCTGCTGTTCTGACCGATCTTCCGGATTGACCTGGCTCTAATTCTATTTGGATTTAATTGGTGCGCCATCGGCTGATGCCCTGGGCATTATGATAGTGGCGCCATAGAAGTTTATTGATTGATTGATTGAAGTGGGGGGCCGTTGGGGTGGCAACTTCTAATCATAGGGGCAACCATTTGTTGTGAGGCATGTAGTATTAAGTATAGGGTCCCAACAGGAAGTCACTGGGGGGAGGCACTCAATAGGGGGCACGGGCCCCCCGAGCCCCCTGTGGAGCCGCCACTGCGTGGAGGTCAGGCCCGTAGGAAGTGGGGGTGCAGAAGGTTCGGGTGCACCCCTGGAAAAATTACGGAGTGCACTGCACCACTGGAAGATGAGGCTGTTTTTCTTGCTTATCATTAAGATTGTGGCCTTTTTGCTAATCAGCATTTTTGAAAAGAATTAAGATAAAGGAAGGATGATGAGTGTTGATGACCTTAATTTTTTCTTGTCAGGTTTTTATGATAGGCCTAAATGATGATTTGTTAGCTATGCCTCTGCAGTGGCGGCTCCACCGGGGGGCAGGGGGGGCCCGTGCCCCTATTGAATGCCTGCCCCCCAGTAGCCCCCAAGTTGGGACCCTATACTTAATGCTACATACATTAAACAACAAATGGTTGGCCCCATGATTAGAAGTTGCCACCCCAACGGCCTCCCCACTTGCCAAATCCTTGAGCCGCCACTGTGCCTCTGACAGTGTTTTATACAGGCCTGTTAGAAGGGGAGACCCAAAAAAACACCTCAAATTCCCTCCAAATCCAGGGACGTCATTTGGGGGCAGGGGGCGTTGCCACCTGATTTTTAGGAAAAAAGTTTTCCACCAATGTTCGTGTTATTTACTTCTTTTTAAATGTAAAAAATTGGCTGGCTATATAAGTAAAAAGACTGAAAAAGGTCATTAACCCATAAAGGAGGGTTTGATGTCGAATCTAAAGTAACTAAGTAGCTAACCACACGAAATTACTGACAAGAAAAAAAAGGTCGTCAACTTTTTTCGCAAATTTTTCTCGTGTCGAAAGTGTCTTGCCCCCTCCTGAAAAACAGTGAAATGACGTCTGTGCAAAAAATCCCGGCGCTTACACAAATTTTGCATTGAACTGTGTCTTTTCCCCTCCAACCAAGTCGATTCCCCCGAAAGCCTCAATCCCCCCCCCCAAGCTGGAGTCTGGATAAAACACTGGCCTCTGAAAAATGCAACCTGTTGAAAATTCGTTCCGACGTGCTTGGTGGAGGCCCATAGGCAGTCAAACGTTTGAGGGTCCCAGGTTTACAATTTACAAATAATTACTAATTTCTAAAATTCCCTCTTTTAAAATCGCCTTTTAAGGAAACTCTGAGATCCATAAATGATCAAAGTATAGCGCTATATGATTGTCTATTCGACCAACAGCTGAAGAGACTTTCTGCGGCGTCCGTTGTTAACTGTTGTCTCACTGAGGCGTTGGTCGTTGTCAGGAGACAAGCGTGGACAGATTCTCGACCATTTGAGACTCTTTCGCGTCAATAATAAATGTCTATTCGAAACGGCCGGAGGTGAGCCACAGAGAAAAGTTGGCTGAAGTTTAACGTTGAAATTATCGTCGACAAAAAGTTACAAATATTTGCATTTTTGACGATTGAAAGTTCAAGAAACGGGAATTTTGTTCAAATTAGGTAAGAAATTGTTTTATTATTGACCGAAATACACATACGCATGCACATGGGCCTATATATCGGACCAGTGGCGGTTTCAGGATTTCTTGTGGGGGGAGGGGATGAATGAATTCATAGAAAGTTGGTGGGGGATAAAAATAGAAGGGAAAATTCAATAAACTTTGCCGAAAAGGCTTTTGAATGGAAATTTATCATTAATTTCCTAATTTTACTGCGCTTTTACCGAAAAATAGATTGACAAGCAAAAAGGTCATCCCAGTTAGTTTTACTAGACTTTTACCAAAAAATAGATTTTCACAAGCAAAAAAGTAACTCCGAAAGTCCGATGGGGTGGATGCATCCCCACTCATCCCCCACGTGGAACCGAACCGCCACTGTATCGGACGATGTGTAGGGTTGCCAGATGTCCGGTTTTTAACCGGACTGTTCGGTATTTTGCCTATTTGTCCGATAATTAAGACAAAACCGGACACGCTTCTGTCCGGTATTTTCTTGCAAGCTACCAAACTACAGCACGCAAGTCACTCCTAGCCTAGCTAAATGCAGCATTTTGGCTATAATTATCCCATAAATAATATCATGTGTTTGGAAAAATCAAATCCTAAATGTGCATTATTGAGCAGTCCAAAGAAGGGTTTCCCAAACATTTTGTAACCGCGGCCCAAATCAGCGGTTTTGTACCGTGCCGAGACCCTTATCATAGCTTGTATTATAAAAATGCATTTGGCCATCTGGCGAACGTTAGTTGAAAAGAATCTTCAGCTCTTATTAAAATCGAATGAAAGTATGGCAAATATATTAGGCAGAATTATTCATATTTTGCCAAATAAGACTAAAGGAGAGAAATAGATTTTGAAATTTATTGAAAATTATCTTTTTAACATTTTTTTTGCCAGAACATACCTTTGTTACGCGTCTTAAAAATCCTATGAGTATGCCAAAATCGCTTAACCAGCAGATTAATGAATTGTGGTATGAGAAATTCTCTATTGTTAGTGAAATTTCAGAGCAAAATGGTCGGAATACACTTTCCTAGTGTTATTGCGAAATAAGATTAATTACCAAAAGTACCCGTATTGCCAATTGTAGTGTATACTTTCAAGGGCCTGTATTGGCTCAAATGCTATTGGCTCACTTGACACTACATATGGAAGAGAATTATTGAGATGCAATTTTAAAGTATATTTTATACAATTGAAAAACAACAAGCTGTTAATAAGAACAGCCGAGTCGAGTAAATAAATACAAAGTCATGTAACAGTTTCTTTTATTTCTTTTTTGTAAATGGCGCAGGTGATTTAGACAGTGGAACATTAAGTAGGCCTACATTGGCATTGTTAGAAATAACGTTAACTAAAATTTCTTTACACAAAAATACGGTTGTGGCGAATCATGTGTCAAATACATTATCAAGTATTTAAAAAAGTATTTAAAACTTATTTGCCAGTATTTAAATACTTACCCTGGTAATTGGGTATTTAAATACTATTTAAATACTACCTGAGAATCAAGTATCTATGAAAGTATTTCAATACTTCAGGGAAGTATTTATTACAACACTGCTTAAGGATGGTGTTTATAACTAAAGGGAGATGTTTTTGTGAAGGAATGCATGGAAAATGTTAATTATTTTAGCATTGTTGATTGCTGCTGGGACTGCTCTATAAGCTTTGGTTAAACGATGGCGCCACAGTCCATTGAGCAGTTGAAGGAAGAAAATCGTGTTCTGAAGAACGAACTCGAGCGCTTGGAAGAACTGTTGATGGCGAGTCGAGCAGAGCGCGACCAGATTGGGATCCGTTATAACAACATCAGTGAGCGGGTCAGTTTTTTCGCCACACCCATGCAAAATTCAGACTTTGGAGTAGGATTTTGCATTTTTATATATATATATATATATATATATATATATATATATATATATATATATATATATATATATATATATATATATATATATATATATATATATATATAGTAGGTTTCAGTGATGTATTTTATTTACGGCAAATAAGAAGTCAAAATATAAAGTGGCTATATAGCCACTTTATATTTTGACTTCTTATTTGCCGTAAATGGCTATATAGCCACTTTATATTTTGACTTCTTATTTGCCGTAAATGGCTATATAGCCACTTTATATTTTGACTTCTTATTTGCCGTAAATAAAATATAGAAATATAGCTATATAGCCACTTTATATTTTGACTTCTTATTTGCCGTAAATGGCTATATAGCCACTTTATATTTTGACTTCTTATTTGCCGTAAATGGCTATATAGCCACTTTATATTTTGACTTCTTATTTGCCGTAAATAAAATATAGAAATATAGCTATATAGCCACTTTATATTTTGACTTCTTATTTGCTGTAAATAAAATATAGCAATACAGCTGTATGGCTATATAGCCACTTTATATTTTGACTTATTATTTGCTGTAAATAATATCCATCACTGAAATCTCCTCTTCCATCAGATTTTAGATTTAATTATCACACCAGGAATTGTTGAAATGTTAAGGTAACAGTAGTTCACAATCATTATTACTATCAATTTCTACTTTATATCTGGTTCCTGTCCTGGATCATGATTTCAGGCCCAGGTTGTGGATTCGATGCATTTACTTACTTACTGGTGTTTATAGAATTCAGCTATCTGTCGAATGTTGATACTTTAGAATATACAACTTGCTGTGGTTAAAGCATTTGAATTAGTATTCCATTCATATTTCAAGACTTTGAATTCTACAATGCATTTTAAACGGCACGGTCTTACATAAGCTGATTATTTCTTTTCCAATGCAATCAGGGGTGTTGCCAGGAATCTGATTGGGGGGGGGGGGTATAATGTGATTAGGGGGATAAATCTTTTTTAAAAATCTTAAAATCTTTGAAAATCTGAAAAAAACACATTAAAATTTTTAAGGTAGTCTGATTCTGAGGGGTACCGTATATATACCGATATACCTCCCCCGTCGCTACGCCCTGAATGTAATGTATTGCATTATAAGCTGTATAGAGTTGCATTCAATTATCAGTTATGTTATATTAGAAGCACAATTTCAATTATCCATGCCCTGTGAGGTAGATTACTGGTACTTAGTCAGGCAAGGTTCAAGTACCCTTAGTTCAGCAATTAACTGCTGGCTGCAGACCTTTAGACTTGACCAGATCAAGTGATAAGCAGCTAAAAAGCCTATTTTTCAAGAGACAGACCTCTTGTCATCAAATGCCTGTTGTAATATCAGTTATTTATGCCTACAAATGTGCTATGCAGTGGCTGGGGGATAGTTGTAGTGTAGTTGTACTGTAATTTGTTGTTATAGTCTTTCATGCAGGAGTGGCGCTGGGTTTTGTTGGCTGGGTGGGTCTAATGCAATCTACAGAACCAGGACCCGGCTCAGACTACCCCTCCCTCCCCCAAAATCAAAAAAATTTATCTGCAGATTTGCTCGGGTGTCCCTGCCCGAGGCTGGGTGGGTCCGGACCCGCGGACCCACCCTCCTAGCGCCACCCCCGCTTTCATGTAGTCTTATTTATTATTTATAATATTGTTATTTATAATTGTGATAATAGGTTTGAAGCTGTCGATTGATTTTTGATGATATGAGGACTTGCTTCTAGATATTTGCACAGAACTTACTTATTTTTAAAACTTTGACTTTTGAAGAATAAAAAAATATTCTATTCTATTATTTATATATGTGATGCACTACCTGTTTAATCTATCAGTTGTCCAGAAGCTTCTTGAAATATTAGTATGATCTAGTGTGCTGCTAAGCACCTATATGCTCTCTAACTTTCTGTCTATCTGTCTGTCTGTCTGTCTTTTGCTCTTGCTTTCTCTTTTGTTTCTGTTTAAGTGTTGCAACTCTAATTATAAATAGAAATATTGGAATAGAAAATTATAGATATCAAATGCCACAGTTGTCCAGATTTGCAGCCCTGCTTAGTAACTCTAAAGTGTATCTTTTTATCGGCTATAGGAGTATCCAGAACAATCTCTATGGTCACTGATCTATGCCCACCAGCTAGAAATCTGCTTCTGCCATTGGCGTCTATTAATAGACGACAATGGTTTCTATGGTTTCTGCCCACCAGTGGGCGGAGCAACCGGACCTTGTTGGTAAACACTGGATACCCCTATATTTAGATTTTGAGGGCCATTTGTTCAGGCAATTTTCATTTTTCAGTGCTCAACAGATGGCTGATGATTATTTTTCTAGTTGGAAGCTGTCCTTAAAAAAGAGAAAGGCGACATAAGTCTGGACGATGTGGGGCATCAGAGTCTTGTCCAGCAGAACATCGACCTACGCCGTAAACTGGAAGAAGAGCACAGTAATTACAAGCGTAAACTGCAGTTCTACCAGGACGGTCAGACCAGACAGGCTCAGCTAGTTCAAAAACTTCAAGCCAAGGTATAAAATATTTACAAGACTCTAACAAACTTTGGTTGATTGATACTGTGATTAATTATGAATAAATCTGAATAATCACAATGCTTTTTTGGGAAAAATATTTTCTGTTGTGCAATATTATTATGTGAGAGTCTACATGATATTCTATGTGGCAGTCATGTTAGACGGTGATATGGCCAAGTTTTGTTCATGTATAAAAATAAAATGTATCAAAATAAATGAAAAGAGAGACAGTAAAAGATGCCATTGGCATAAGCTGGTGCGCTGCGCCAAGCCTTCGGGCAGCGCTATAGAAATTTTGTGTTTACTTACTTACTTACTTACAGTTAAGAACATAACATTTTTAGTTTTTGAATGTAATGATGTAGGAAAAATACAAACTAGTTTTAAGGTTTTCTGGTGCACTGTACTGGCTCGTACCATCACAAAAAAGCACTGATTTTGAAACTGAGAAAATGTTTGTTATGAGATAATTTTCAAGCTTTATGGTATATTGTGTATATTTTTGGTATATTGTGTATATTTATCGTATATTGTGTATACCTATCGCATATTGTATATATCTATTTTCTATTTTCTACTGCATGCCATTGACATCCAGAGATATTTTTACACACCCCCCTAACACCCTCCAACACCCTCTCCCCCAATTTGAGGTCGACACCCCTTAAAATTTGGTAATGCGACAATGGTATGTATAAAAAATGCAGAAGGACACCCCCAACTTTTATTGTCGGATGACCTTTTTTTTGGCTTGTCAGAGGTTTTTTGAGACTTTTAAGGGTTTTTTGGTTGCTTTTGGTACTTGGCGTTTTTTTTGCTTGTCCGCCTTTTTCGGGCAGAGACTTTAAAAAATTCCGACAACCCCAGATTTTCCCGACACCCTCCCAAATTCAAAATCCTAGAAATAACTCTGTTGACATCTCTGATAAAATTACTTGACTTTTCGGCTTTCAACAGTGGAACTCCACAGCTTTCATTTGGATTTATGGTTAAGATTTACGAGTCTCATAATGAACACTCACCTATCTATGCATCACTGAGGTGCACTTTACACATTTTCAAGTGAATTTTCATGTGACAAAATTATTGGTACTTAGACATACCTACCGGTACCTGATAAAGGCTCACTTCTGCTATAATTGAGTCATTGATTTACCTGTCATTTCCAACTTTTGACTACCCGGTATAGAGTTCTGGCATACTTTACTGGAAACTTTACTGTGTTATGAATGGTTTTGTTATAATGAATGATCACTGTTAGAATTACATGTGCAAATTTTAAGTCTGTGTGCGGTGGAGCAGTGGTTAGCACACTGGTCTGCCAGTCTTGAGGTCCATGGTTCAACTCCCGGCCGCGGCAGAAACTTTTCGGTTGTTTCTGTCCCAAGCGCCCCCAGTCGACTCAGCTGTGAACGAGTACATCAGGTGTTAACTCGGTGGAAGGAAAGGCGGCGAGGGAAAGGCTGGCAACCGCCCTCAATAAGCCATTGCCGTGTAAAACTGAGGGTGCCAACCCTCGGTTCTCCGTACAGGTGCTGAGCCCATGAAGTGTATGTACCTTTTATCTGTGGTAAGGATGCTGAAGGCAGTTGTGGTAGTGATGATGATGATGTTGTGAGATTGCAATTGCTATGACAAAACAAGTTAAGTGCAGTTATTTTTGTTGTCTCTAATAATAATAATAATAATAATAATAATAATAATAATAATAATAATAATAATCATCATCATCATAATCATCATAATCATAATGATAATAACAATCATAATAATTTATTATTATTATTATTATTATTATTATTATTATTATTATTATTATTATTATTATTATTATTATTTCTACAGGTCCTGCAGTTCAAAAACCGCTGTTCAGAGCTTGAAGATCAATTGCGTCAACTGAGGTTGGAGCCTCATAAGACCACTGTAAGATGAGACGGTTTCTGTTCAATTGAAATTGTATGCATAAAACATTGGGGCGGGAAGATGGCAGAAGTGGTTGCATGCTGAAGAACGGAGAGATTCAAGCCCCATTTGTTTCCATGACCCTTATTTGTTTGCGCGTTATTTTCCGGCCTTATTCCCACGGTTCACGCTATACAATGCAGAACTATTATTGTGACTGAAATAGGATTTTGGTCAACAGACCCACGAGTGCGGCCTGAACTTGATCGTATATGCTGGAACTAGAGCATTCAGTGCCATGTTAAATTCAGCCGAAGTACCCGGTACTCTTTGGGTATGAATAAACAGATTAAGTGCAGTTGCTTGAGCTTGGTAGGAGATTGCATGCATTATTGGCATGAATGTTTACTGAGGGCATTCATGTCATTTACTGAATGGGAATCATTTTCTCTGTAGAAAAATGTGCATAAAGGGCATTGTATCAATTCAATTATACATCTATACATGCGGCGGGTATGCTCGCACATGTGCGTACAGGAATAATTTTTATACATGATCGGTTTGATACGTACAGGAATAATTTTATACATGATTGGTTTGATACATACAGGGATAATTTTTATACATGATCGGTTTGATACTGGTGTGCTAATAAATATGTATTTATTTGTTTTTTTTATGTCGTTTCCAATCCCAGTTTAAGGTAAGTCATGACTAATTTTTAAGTTTTTCTCAGTCTCTTGTCACATTTTTCTTTGAATACCTTACTTATCATCACAATAATATTTTACATTCAGTTAGGCTAGACTTGTTTTATAATGTTCTGATTTTGCTTTGACCACATGAAATTTATCTCTACTACTTATGCTACTGCTATTGCTACTGTCTGAAAGAGGCATTTATTATGTATTACCTAGTTTTTTGCATGCATCTGTAGATGTAAAGACAAGAAGACAAACAAACCTACTAGAAGACAAAGACAAGAGGCAGTGAGTGAGAGTACACTGCAAGACCATAATGGGAATGAAGGGATAGGTGAAACATAGTGGTTCTCACACAGGGCAGACCCTATTGAAACACTTTAAATAAACATTATTATTATTATTATTATTATTATTATTATTATTATGCTTTTTTATGACACAAGGACATTGATTGATGACACTCGGATTGATAACAGAAATTTTGGTCAGAATTGAAAACAGTGGCTGTCATTTCAAATCAGCGCTGGTCATGCATACTCTGACGCATCAGTTCCGGTGTTCTTTTGCAGTTGATGACCACACAAGAAAACTACGAGAGCGAAACAGACAGGACGAGCAGAGCTCAGAGACGTAGCTTTGACCAATTGGACACCGGAGGTCTTGACTTGGATGCTACCGTTATTCAGTTGGAAGGAGAACAGAACAGGTTAACCAGTGTTTTATACAGGCCTGTTAGGAGGAAGATCTCCCCCTCTCCAAAAATGTTTTTGGGCATTGACACAAATTTTTGCATTGAACTTCCCCTTCAGCAAAGTCAATTCCCCTCCCAAGGCCTGGAGTCTGAATAAAACACTGAGGTAAAGTTAGTTATGGAATGGGATAGGTGGATAAAATAAGGATTTGTTTAGATGAAATAAGATAACTTGATTCAAAATTCAAAAGAATTTTCTTAGTCCGGTGAGGAGAGGGAGGAGGAGGAAAGGTACGAGAGGAAGGGGTGTTTCAGAGGATGTAGCCTGTTTAAGAATCACCATTATTCGTCTTTGTATTTAAAAATTCAGTTCTCCTGGGTAACTTTTGAGTTCATTTATTATTTCAACTGTTTCTGCTCTAGTCTAAACTGTAACCATATATTCACAGCCTTTACAAGAAATTTAATGTTTTTCCTTCTTTTTCCCATCCCCATCCTCTTTGCACAGTTTTATGCAACTCTTTTGTGTTCAGAGTGAGACTAAATGGTAGATTTGCCATAGAGAAGCTGTTGCAGAGTTGATGATAAGTTTTTAAAATATTTCGATGAATTTTCTGTCCAGAGTGGAACATCTGACACACATCAATGAACTGCTACGTGAACAGCTGGACAAAGCTACAGCAGCAAACCAATCAGCCATGGCTGATCTTCATAAACTGGTTCACATCCGCGATGAACTGCTAGCAAAGGAAGAAGAGTGGAATAAGGAAGCGCAGGCAAGATTTCCTCTGTGGAATTTACGGGAAAAAATTAAGAATTTGTTATGAGGGTTTTTTCTATTAGTTGAAAATCATACTTAAAAATAACGTTAATGTGTTTTGCAGTGTAGTTTATTGCTTATGGGTACATTATTTAATTATTCCCAAATTTCATGCATCCATAATTAATTATATAACTATGTAATATATATATATAACAGTAAACGGATTCAAAGGCTATCTCAATAAACTAGGTTATTGAATGCAGATGGTTACATCAGTGGTTTTCACACAGGCTTACTTAGCCTCCTAAACCACTTAAAATCACATTATTATTATTATTATTATTATTATTATTATTATTATTATTATTATTATGTTTAAAACATGAATTATTTAGAACTGTGTTATGGATATGTTACGATATCATAGATCTACAGCTGTAGTGTATAAATCGAATTGTTTATGATTTGTTTGAACTTGTCATGGTTCAAAGATACTGTAGTATCTACTACTGCTTCATATTATTATGTTACTTAGTAATTATTTATTGATTATTAGTTACGTTGCAATTGATATATGTGAAATTTGCTTCGTTATATTTGAAGGAATTCAACGAATATTACGCGCATACTCATAATCACCTGATTGAGCTTTGGCAGCTGATCTGCACTTTCCGACAGCAATTCAACGACATGAAGATGTCCTCTGAGCACGAACTCTCTCACTTGGCTTCGGAATTTCACACAGACACGCAGAACATTGTCTCGCAGCTTAAACATCGTAACGACCAGAATCACGTAAGGCACAAACGTTTCTCGGGTGCTATTGTTGCTAAAAGTATACCAGCCATTCTTATTCTGTATTGATCCAATCACTGATGTCTCATGCAGTGCTGGACTTGGTACAGATGTCTTCCTGAAAATTCAGTGCCTATATAATTTAGAATGATTTTGCATAATAGCAGAAGTTGACGATTGATTATATGATTGATTGATTATTTGAATGGTTGGTTGATTGGTTTGTTTGTTTTGGTTGATTGGTTGAATAAATTAAATGGCTGTTTGGTCATATAATTTGAATGACCGCAAATTATTTCAGCAGTAATTATGCAGTTAAGACTTTTATTATGTAATTTAAGTCTAAATTCCTTTGTTAAGCAAATTTATAAACTTTCACTGCTAAACTTTCACTGCTATTGTGGTGTAGTGCAGAACAGGCATGCAAGAGGCTATCTGGTTTTATCTGTTGACTATCACTTTACTTTGTAATCAATCAACCACATCATTTGTGCAATAATAAAAAATTTGAATTTTAAAAGTTTGACCTTTTATAAAGCAAGTGCCGGTTCATGTAATTATTACAGATTATTAAAAATGCAGTCTGTTTATTTTCACTAAGCGCATACCATACGTTGGTCAGAAGAGCGAATACTTGTATTAATTTAGATTGTGATTACCGGTAATCGAAGCAAGTTTTATTCAATGTATTGGTCATGATAAAGATAATAAGCTCAATTGTATTTGATCATGATCAAAACAGGCTGCCCTGGAAAAAGAGCGCCTCGAGCGATCGGCAGTTGAGCACAGACTGGCGGAAAAAGTACGAGAGCTTTCAGACTTTCAAGCTAAGCAAGACTCACAGGCAAAGGATTTGAGCACAAGGCAGGCTTTCAACATTTTTATTATTTTCAGCAGTTTACTTTCTTGTCTACTTGTACTGTGATTTGCATATGTAATGTGTCATAGTAGAAAATGGTGCTGTGAGTTAAATGGCATTTTATAACGAGTGTTATAGTGTTCAGTAGTGTCAGGCCTGTATATGTTGAAGTCAAAGAATGTTCCAGAATGTTGGACCAAGTGATTCAGGATTTGATTTCTGAAGTATGAAGGTATTGGATTAACCATGACGGGCAATAGGGGGCGGGCACGTTATTTTGGCACCATATCTGGGCTATGAGGCAAGGAGGTGATTCCTGGATCCCAGGTACACCACAGAGTTCTAAGTGCAGACAGTGCACTTTGGACTTAACACACTGGCAAAGATCAGGGGTGTAGCCAGGAATTTAATTTGGGTGGTATAATGTGATTTGGTGATTTGGGGGTATAAATCTTTAAAAACTTTGAAAGTGTTAAAAACACATTAAAAATTTTAAGGTAGCCTGATTTTGGGGGTATGTATACTGATATACCCCCCTTTGTTGATACGCCTCTGGCAAATATATGTCACAGAGCTTAATTTGGATGCATATTGTTTTACAGCAAAGTGCCACTTGACTGGATAATTGTAAGGACTCTTCCATATAGTACGTAGGGTATGCAAAAAAGGCATGTTTTGAATGTTTTCAATCCCCTACCCCAGTTTGCACACTGTACTTTCGCAAAATCTGCTAAATCAAAACCACCTCAGTGCATACACACTAGATGGATGGACCCTAATGCATTATTGCAAGATAGTCTTCATTGCAAACATTAATATTATATCCAGGCAGAGTCTGTGATTTGTTTTCTCATAAATAATTTTAAGTGTTGTATTATTACCGTAGTGTTTGATGAAGAGTTGTTATCATTTGTAGGAATAGTGATTTGACGATACAGAACGAGAGGCTGCGTCTGCAGTTACAGTCCGCCGATAAAGATCGATCGTTTCACAAGAGTGACGAACTCGACGGGTCTCTTCAACTTTCGACCAAAATCAACCGATTGACAGAGAAAACCAATCTGTTCGAAGGCTTGAGGCACATCGCCCAGGACCTGCTTGACAACTGTGACACCGTGGATTCCATGTTGAAGTCAAAGAGCGACGTACCTGGTGACCTTTTGAAGGACCTCTCCCTCTCCTTTCGATCGTCGGACGTGTCGTCCATTCTTCGTACAAGATCTGGTTCGCATTCACCGCAGAGAGGTCGCACAAGGTCACCGTCTCCAAAATCCGACGAGACGGCATCCTTAGTCAAACGAGCTCTCCAGCGATCTAGACAGTTGATTATGGAGCTCGGTTCGAAAGTTACTTCGTGTCAGGCTGAACTACAGTCTATGCAAAACCAACTCGCTGATTTCGAGAACGACAGAAAGCGCCTTGAGAATCACCTTCGCAGTCTGCAGGAAGAACGAGATAAGCTGTAAGCATTTCGATTTAGAATATAACCCAAAAGTCATTCCATTAGTATCACTTAATTATTCTAGACACTCTTTAGACATCACTATAGTACTACAAGTCCATGAAATGTGACGTTAAGAAGGTTTGATTGTATTAAAGATATTAGCTATTTGATCAAAGATTTTGTTTTATTGTTTCATTTTTAAAAAATTGCTTTGCAGTCTGTTAATAATGCCCTCTGTATGATTTATGTGGTTTTGTATTTCTTTGAATTATGTTGGTGCATAAATGTTATCATTTTTTTGCACGTTTGGAATTTTTTAAATGCTTCTTGCAATAGCTTGGTCTTCTGAAGCGTTGTGTTCCCTGGCACTCCATGAGAAAGCCAGACGAACAAATATTTTTTCCAATTTAGGCGCATCTTTGCTTAGTGTGTGAATAGATTTGTATTTATTATAATTTTTTTCAATAGCTGGACAGCAGCAGCACTCAATCAGACACCAATGGACTGACAATAATAATTATTAATTATGTCATCAATAGTATTGTTATGCAACATATGGGACCTACTACTGATGTACTCTGTCGTACAGTATACAAAGAGCATTTGACTGGACTGTGTGCTCTTGCTGAATCTCAGCACAGCAGAATTTGGATAATTCTGGGTTTACTGGTTCATTGCTAGTGTTTACTGGTACTTTTCCTGAATTTTACAAGATTTTGTGACTTTCTTTATTTCTGCAATTTTTTGCGCAATATTTTTTATGGCGCAGCCGAGCAAAAACAGAAACAGATCTTAATTGCATTTACTTTTTTCTAACCGAACTTGAACAAGAATGAATGAAATCATTGTCTTCAATATGAGGAATATGACTTAGTAATGTTTATTCAGCATTTGCCTGTATTTTTAAGAAAGATGTCTCAATTTTAGCAAAACCTCAAATCAAGATTTGGAGCACCAGTTCCAGCATATAAAAAGTTTGCTCGATGCAGCAAATGGCGAGAAGGAGCGAAACAGTGAAGATCGGCAGAGGCTGATCGAGAAGATCGACTCTTCGAGCACCGAAATGCAGAAGTTGAAATCAGCTATTGCAGAGCTTCAGAAACAGCAAGACGACTTGAACGCGGAAAGAGACGATCTACGTAGTGACCTAGAAAGACAGCTAAAAGAAGTCGAAAGAGGGTTAGTTTATTAAAATGTCATCATCATCAGCATCATCATCACCATCATCAGCATCATTTCTTCTTTCCTTCAGTACAGTAGTTAAAGATGAGGTGACATCATGACTCAAGCATTTCCAGACAGTTCTCTGTCTGGAAATATATATATATATGTATATATGTATGTATATATATATATATATATATATATATATATATATATATATATATATATATATATATATATATATATAGTCATCAATGGAGTGCAGTCAAGGGGTCTGACAGTGACACAGAAACTGGAAATTTGCCTAGAAAGCTTGAAACTGCTTGATTTGCAAATATTTTAATGAAAGTTGATGCATTGACTTGTGACTGTCTTAATTTTGTATTTTAATATTGCCTTGACATGATTTATTATAACCATTATTACCAAAATAGTTCATTCTAATACTCGTTCAGAGATCTGACCATAAAATTGTATCTGCTTGACATAGCAATCTATTTTATGCATTGAGAACCAACCAATCAATCAATAAATCAACTTCTATAGCGCCACTATCATAATGCCCAAGGCATCAGCTGATGGCTCAGCCAGCCTCTAACATGACAATAACAAATAGACAATAGTAATATACTGTATGTTCCAGGTTAGAATAACGTGTAGTTAGTTAGTTAGTTAGTTAGTGATAGGCTGGTTTATATAGCGCTATTGTCCTAGCGGGCTAGAGTCAAGAGTGCTTTACATTGCATTAAAGGAGTGTCGGAACAAGTGCGTTTTTAGTCGCTAAGTAAATGTTTCCAAGTTGGTGGCGTTGGTGACGCTGTCTGGTAACGCGTTCCAGAGAGCCACGTTCCCTAGAATAACAGTATAGTTACAGTATAGAACAGTATAGAGTGTAGTATATATGGTAAAAGATGACTAGGTATTATTAAAATGATGGTGTTCATCAAGTGAAGTCAATTATCGTCTTAATCACAAAGCTGTTCAAATATGTCTTTAAAATGTATGCGTGCAAATGTAAGTTTGTTTCTGTGTTGAATATTTAGTACTTATATTAGTTGGATTAATGATTATTTTAGAATTCAGAGTAGGTGAAGAACGATTACTTTAAATGAGTTTTATTGTAGTTGAGCTATTAAGAATTTGTCAGGTGTAGTTTCCATTTAGATTAGTGAAGTACGGTATTATAGTAAAGTGACTTAGTATAAAATAGTTCAGAATTATAACCCAACTATCATCTGACTTCTTTCAGCACATGAAGTGAAGCATATAATGATAATAATAATAATAATAATAATAATAATAATAATAATAATTTTAATAATAATAATATTATTATTATTATTTACCCTGAAGCTTCAAATTAAAATGAAATGAATTTGTAGGCGACGGTTGTTGGAGAAGTCTGAGGAGAAGTTTTCTCGACTGAAAGAGGAGCTTGTTGTTACGAAAGAATCTTTGAATGCCACGCAATTTCGCAAAGACATGGCGGAACATGAGAAGAATGAGGCTGGTATGTTGTTGAGATCTACAAGAATTTTAATTTCTTTGATTAATTATGTGTTGAACAGTGGGCGTATAGATATGTAATAATGTCAGCGATTCGAAGACATTCTCCGACACAAACCACATTTTCTTGTGTCCCCATCTTCGGTGCTTCAAATCTTGCACAGATGATCAATAATATCCTCCCTCCAAGACTACTAAGTTTGGAGAGAGATCCTTTACACGCGGTAGCCCCGCCCCATCTTGTGGAACTCTCTTCCCGATGATGTCAACATGGCTAATACTCCTGAGCACTTCATCAAGAGCTTAAAAACGCATCTGTTTGGGTTGGGATATAGTTCAGATGTTAAAGCGCTTTTGTTGTGGGCCTCAGCCTTGTTACAGCGCTATAGAAATCGTCCAAGAATGAATGAATGAATGAATGAATGAATCATTCTCAATTTTGATCTACAAGGTTCGAAATAGAGCACCTCCAAGACATTTTATACTTCACAGTGCACAGTAGTGTCAGAGACTGCACTAGACCTAGGGGCATCAACAATTTCTGAAGAGTTTATATAAAGGCCTAGGCATCTAATGTTTTACATCATGGGACTATAGTTGATGCACAGCAGCATCGATGTACTGCAGCAGGCATTGTACATTTGTGTGTACGCATTTAACAATTTGTATATCATAGTGTATACACTAGTTTACATGCACTTAAAAGATAGAACAATAGGAACATAAACTTTGTCTTTGTAATGTCGGTGCAGTAACTAATGGTCCAGGAACTGACGGTCCAGGAACTGATGGTCCAGGAACTGACAGGCCAGAAACTGACAGGCCAGGAAATAATGGGACACCATAGGGTACATCAGTGGTTCTCACACAGGGCAAACCCTCCTGAACCACTTTAAACCTTGTAGTTGTTGTTATTATTATTATTATTATTATTATTATTATTATTATTATTATTATTATTATTATTATTGTTATTGTTATTATTATTATTATTATTATTAATTATTATTATTATTATTATTATTATTATTATTATTATTATGTTGGATAGTATATTGCGTCTTTGACATGAATCTTTGCTCAGTAATATTTTTATGCTTATTTGCATATGGTTTCATATAAGTGCAACTGTGTAATTTGTTATGGCAATCTCTGGCTTTGCTTATGCTGGGCTTGACACAGTTTAGTGTTTATTTTGATGAATTTTTTAGACGCGGCTCTTGCGCGAATCGAGTCACGAAAGGCCGAGTTGGAACTAGAGTTAAGCAAATCAAGGGCCGAGGAGTTGAACTTGAGAGATGCTCTGGCAAGATGTCAAATGCTGAATGAAACTCTTAATCATGAAAAATCCAGTCTTTCTCAATCACTTGTTCTCGTAAGTTATTTGATTCAGTAAAACAGGCATTGAAGATTAATTTTAAATTAAATCACGCTCTAAATCCAACTATACTTTTTCATAATAGCTGTTCTTGATGATTATGTATTTTTGGTGACGATAAAACTTGACAAAAATTTACAAGTAATAAGAGAAGAGAATAAAAAATTTTCAAACCTTGTAGAAATTTATCATATAGTCACTATGTGTATAGATAGATACATAGATGTAATAAATTAACTCAAATGATTTGTGCCTGACACAATCTGATTAAAATTTGCCGTTCAGCTTGACTCTGAAAAGAAATCACTTATGACTAAGATCACCGAAGTCGATCAAGATCTATTTCGCCTTCGTTCTGACATGTCAGCGGCAGAACGAGAGAAATCAGAAGCCAACAGTCAGAAAACGGGTAAAATTGATTGTGATAAGACTAAGAGGTCATCCACAAATGTCATAACACGCTTTGGGGGGGGGGCTCAAACATTTGTGACGATGCATTACGAGGGGTCTCCAGAAATGTGACGTCATACAATAGTAAATTTTTGTTAGGTGGCAACCTTTTTTTGCTTGTCGGGAAATTTTAAATGAAAAAAGTAAAAAGTACAAGGGAAAAGATGAGGATGACCTTTTTTTGCTTGTCAAGATTTTTCACTAGCGCTTTTCATTAGCGCTTTGGGACGTCATATTTTAGGGGGTCTGACTTTTTGTTATGACGCGTTACGTAGAGGGGTCCAAAAACTGCCAGCATCGCATCACATCATTTATGGATGGCCCCTAACCCATGGTTAAACTGACATTAAAATTTCTATTTCTGATAATATTGCCATGCAGCTAAAGTTTTCGTATGTGATAAATATTGATACAATTTGACATTTTATGTACCAAAGGCTTTCCTTTGAAATTCATTTGTGTGCATTTGCCTTTGCATTTCCATACTTTTGATTTCAGTCCTTTTGTCCTATCAAGTGACTTACCGGTAGTCTTATGCTATTTGACTCAGCTTTTGAAGTTTTGGGTTAACCATTAACTGCCAGCAATACGTATGATCAATATTTTATGAAGCCCAAATATCAGTCTTATGGTGCAAAAGGATTAATGTTGTTCTGGTGAACCCATTCTAAAGTGGAGAATGATAAAAGAAACTTATACAAATAATGCTGAAGTTGATCATTGATTTTTGTCTACTGTTTTGATTCCAGTGACCACAGTTTAGTAAGTAGAGTAGTATTGTATGTATTCGAGGCAACTTCTATAGCGCCATAACATAGCCAAGACTTTGACATCGTTGGCATGTCAATGAGGAACACAGGATGACGATCTTGAAAGTCCATTTTTATGGAATGAAGGAAATTCATCGGCTGTAGTGATTATATGGTATTTTTATTAATTATTTTCAGTGGCTTTGCATAACCTGAAGCTGGCCGAAAAAGCTCAAAGAGATCTCGAGGAAGATCTGCAAAACCAGAAGATTGAGCAGAAGGAACTGATCGACCGTCTTAACGCTTCGAATCGTCAGAAGAACTCCCTCGCGGACGAGCTCCAGGACGCGCAGAAGGAGGTGAAACGGCTTCAAAGCAGCGCCGATCAGAGCGGCGCCGAAAGGGAACAGCTTACCAAAGACAGAGCTGAACTTATTGTCAAGATCAGCTCACTGGAAAAAATAATCCAGCAGCAGAACGAGGTAGAGAACCAGTGGCGTGCAGAGGGGGGCCGATGGGGCGGTGGCCCCGGGCATCCACCAGATGGGGGGGCCATCCAGATTGACTCGACGACCTCTTTTTTGCTCGTCAACACATTTGTTTTACATGAAAACCCTTAAAATTAACGATCTGGCCCCGGGGCATCTGCACCAGATGAGGGCTTCAAAATTGTCTCAGTGCCCTATTTTTTGCTCATTAACACCTGATGACATTGAGGTGGTGGGACATCCAGATTTTCTCTGGCCCGGGCATCCACCACTCTTTGGCATGATACTGTAAGGAACACTTAAGTAGATCGACATTTGTCGGAAAATTATTTGCATTGTCTTTTTTTGGCCAGGTTTCATGCGACACCATTTGCTTATTATGGGTTGATGCAGATAACTGGGTCAACGGTGTTTCAAATCAAGCAGCTTGATTTGTATCAATCCTTAGATTCCAAGAATTGATATTAAGCCATGTGATTTATGATGTAATGTAATGTAGCAGAATATTTGTATAGCACCACTTGTGAATAATCACTCAGAAGAGCTCTGATGCTCCACAGACATCTGTCAGATTTGTTGCTTTCCTCCCCCTTATGGCACACTGATAGCGTAGTAAATAAAAGTGCTCTTTCTCTTTTTCATTTTTTAAGGCATGTCAAATATTACTGGAATAAGCTTAATAGAATAAATCTATTGCTGAGATTAAAAGAACCTATTGTTTCTAAAATCAAAAATCATTGAAAACCCATCTCTTCTTGACCTCGTACTTTGCTTAATATGTGTATAGTATAAGTGTTAATTTTTATGTTAAAGTGTTCTTGACTTCAGCTTTATGCTATGCATATACAGCGTAATAAGTTGGCAGAAATAATAATAATAATAATAATAATAATAATAATAAAGTCACGGTGTGATTGGATTAATTATAATTAATCCAATCACACCGTGACTTTATTATTATTATTATTATTATTATAATTAAATAATTATTTGTGAGTTGCATTAGTATTGATGTCATTGTTTGATGTCTACGACTGTTTGCAGAGACAAATTGTCACGAGAAATCCTAGTAAGTCACCTAGAATCCAGTTTTTATTATTGTTATTTTTTATTATTAATCGAGCTAATTTCCTAATCTCATCTGCAGGTTCTGTCCGGGGTTCGAGGTGAGAGGGACGGTTTTGAGGCAGATTTTTACCAGCTTCAGCAGCTGAGTTCTGAAGTGGAAAAGCGGAAACATGGCCTTGAGATGGAAAATCAAGATCTCTTGAGAAAAATTGAACAGTTTCATGGTTAGTGTTTGCACAGATTTCCAGTTGTCAATAAAACCAGTGCAGAGATTTGTAGCAAGAAAATTGCTTATAGTGGATTAGTGGTTCTACAAAGAGCAGACCCTACTGAACCACTTTAAC
The DNA here is from genome assembly GCA_018105865.1 of Metaphire vulgaris. Lineage (NCBI taxonomy): Eukaryota > Metazoa > Annelida > Clitellata > Crassiclitellata > Megascolecidae > Metaphire > Metaphire vulgaris. The sequence continues at coordinate 9,848,004 of CM030862.1, read as the reverse complement.
CTCTTGCCTGGGTGCGTCGTATATATATGACCACTTTACATTGAGTTACAGTTAAATACCCAGTCAAGGGGTTAAGCCTAATTACAATTATAACCTCTGTGTGTCTCTAAGGACTGATACATTTTTATTTGTTTATGACCTGTTAGGTTTGCTGTTACTTGCAACCATCTTGATTAACTAATTAACTATAATCTTGTTTTGAGCTTCTTATGTGATAAGAGTAGTATGTATATATGGTATGACAAGCATCGAGGCTATATAAATAAAATAGCAGAAGTGTTAATAGAACTGTGCAATTGGCACAGGTAAAACTGCACTAAATGGAACAATTGTGCATTGCCTATGTATCATATTCAGTATTTAGATCTCAATTCTCAGATTTGTTTTAAAGTAAATGCTGATTATAATTTAAGGTTGGAGAGTTTCATGTAATGAGGTTTATGGTTCGAATCTTGACCAGGGCAGAGCCTTTAGTGCTGCTCCAGCCATCCCCCTTTGACTCAGCCATTATGAGTAATACCTGGTAGAAAAGAGGTGGTAGGAGATGGCTGCCTTCATTTACATGATGCCATGAAAACTTGAAGACACCCTACCTTGATGCTTAAGATATCTGTCTGGGCATTCAGCCTGTGGAATGACCTTTTGCCTTTACCTTAGAGTAGAATAGGGTTTAACTTAAGGTCAATGTTGAGGTTAATGTAAAATATACAGGATGTTGCAAAAAAACCGGACTAGTCACATTTAGGTTTGCATTTAGCCCGGTTTTCCTGCGCCACCCTGAATATTTAGTGCTGGTAGTATTGTCTATTCACGTCACATGTATACATGACTCGGTTATTTTAAATGTATTTGAGGTTTTCCTTTCTTTTCCAATTTTGACTTCTGATGTTATTAATTATCAATGTTAGTTTAGGCATAGTTCCATTTTTTAAACCTTCAGTATGTTTATGGATATGTAGTTTTCTTTTTGCATTTTATTAGCTGCAGTGTCTCAAGGCAAGGTGGATATGGAACAGAGTCTGGAGAAGGTGAGGAATCTGGAAATCATTCGAAATACTATACAGCATCAACTGACGCAAAAGGATCAAGAGTATGCACGACAGTTGAGGGACGAAAGAATTCGAAGTGAAGAAAATGCAAAGCAGCTTTTGAAAGATTTGGTAGGCAGACGATGGCTTTGGAGTAATTTTTCCTCACATCTGGATGCAATTGCATCATTGAGCATCTTTCTGTTTTTCATTTTTATAACATATTGGTTATACAGATCACTGGGATGAAGAAGGGGTTTTTATCAGTTTTTTTGCATAATTGATTCACTTCTTGTTACGAAATCAGTGACAGAGATTAAGCGTAGGAGAGTGCAGTGAACAGCGTAGCTTTTGTGATTGATTCACAGGAACTCAGAGCAGGCGAGCATGAAAATGAACTCGAGCGACTGAGACAGCAGTTTATTGCTGAGAAGAATGAGCTGGTTGCTCTCCACGAGCAGCAAATTAACGAACTCAACGAAGAAATTGAGAACATTCAGAATGACTATGACGAGCAGTTGATTATGATCAGGAATGAGAAGCATCAGGTAACGTGTTTTCAATAATTCTTCCTTTATGTTTTTTTACTTTCCAAGTCAATAAGAATTATATCAATGGTGTGAATTTTGTGCATTTTTTCAATCAAATAAGTTTATTTCTCAACATCCTGTTGAATACAAGTCAAGAAAATAAAAATCTTAACTAGACAAGGAGTAAAAAATTCAAGTTATATATAAACCATGAATGTCCAAATACTTGTACAGACTTTACTGATTAATGATACAAAAACTTAATAGTAATATAAATGAAAATAAGCTAGTACTAATATTTAATAGAGTAAATTACAAAATTGATCTAGGCAATAAAATGATCTAACAGTAAAAAAATTTGTGTTGATTAGAGATATTGTCTTATGAGTTGTTCAGAGTTAAGATATGTAGAGATAGAAAATACATGAAGAGTAAAGAAGTTTGTGAAATTTCAGGTTCCAGTTCCTAGTTGTTTCTGTCTTATTGTTATTAAGCCTGATTGAATGCTATGGATTGAATGATTACTTGAATTGTTCAGTGTTAACTGCCATGCCGTGTGTTAGTTTTGTTAATTTCTTGGTTTATTCAGTCTTAGAGTCATTTTGTTTCTGTCGATTCCGTAGGAACTTGCCGATTCTGAGCGTGAGAAAGGTCTTCTGCATGAAAAAGTTCTTTCCCTCCAGAAAGATCTGAAAGACATTTTAGCTGGTCATGAAGAAGAGAAGAGAGAGAGAATGCACCAACACGATCAGCTGCAAATGAAACTCGAGAATTTTCAAGTGGAAATCAAGAATCTTAGAAAGCATTTAGATGATTCCAGGTAGACAATCGTGTTGTTTAATAATTGTCATTTAATTGGATCATGATGCTTTAAATTTCTATTTCTGATATAATTTCTCTATCTGTGCTATTTCTTGCCCTCTTATTTTTTAAATATTTTTTATGAAAGTCATAGTACTCTGCATTTCAGTTTACTTTGCCTTTTGACTGATCTCTGGAATGACCTGGTCTTTTGCGGATGGATTTGAAGTACCATCGATTGATACCCTTAGGTATTAGAATGGTTGCTATAGAAGTGCATAATAATAATAATAATAATAATAATAATAATAATAATAATAATTATTATTATTATTATTATTATTATTATTGATAATTCTGCATTTACATATATTGGTTAATAATTTGCTGTTGTACTTGGAATTGTAGCTGTTGTGGAATAGGGTGGAGCATAGTGGTTCTCACACAGGGCAGACCCTACTGAACCACTTTAAACATTATTACCGGTATTGTTATATTATAACTGTTTCTTCTTCTTTGCGTCACCTTACTTCAGGCTGAGGCACGAAACAGATTTGGCTGAACTGAGATCGATAAGTGAGGCACTTAGCAGTTTGAAACACCAGAAGGAAACGCTTTTGAGCGAAATTGCAGAACTTCAACTACAATTGAAAAACTCTGAGGAATCAAGAGACAATTTGAAACACGAATTGAATCAGCTCAATTCCAAGTTGAAAGAAGGTTTGGCATGATTTACTCTAAACGTGCATAACTCATCGTCTTTGTTGCAATCACATCAAATTCTGTCATTTTGATCTTCAAGATAACGTTAAAGCATGATTTTGGCATTTATTTTATTTATATTCTCTGGCTTTAAATAGTTTGACACAATGACACTATTTGTTTTACTAATTCATGATGTCATGATAGGTGTGCATTGATTTATAATTGCTAAATAATTATGGTAAGAGATAGGATTCATTTGCATGACAATAGAAAGAATCAGATATACATTATACCCTGGTGTGGAGTTAAAACTGTTGCCACTAAACCACTGTGTGTCACAATTTCTAGTGAGATGGCACAGAATAGATTATTAAAATTTATTATTATATTATTTATTATACTTTTAAGTCTTTGCCAATTTGTATGAATTTGCTTGTCTGAATTTTCTCCCAGACATTCTATGCAGGGTATAGCGACGGAGGGGGTATATCGGTATATATGCCCCCCCATTCCTGGCTATGCCCCTGATTCTATGCAGTAATTGCGATTTAATTTTTAAAATTTTAATATCAGGGATATCAGAATGAGTGAAATTTATAAAGATAATTTAACCGATAGCATGGAAATATTGATGCTTTTCAGCGGAAGAAGCGAAGCAACACAGTCTGAGTGAAATATTGAATTTGAAGCGAGCTCTCAGTCAGGAAGTGTTTGAGAAAGATGCATCACAGAAGGCGGCAAATGATCTCCGGAATATGATAAAGAAGTCTGAAGGTGAAAAATTGGAGCAGAGTCACATCATTCAAGAACTAAAACAAAGAATTTCAGGTAACTGGACTTTATGCATACTTTTCATCTGCATTGAAATTAATGTTGCCTTCCTAATTACAGTAGTCTATATATTCGGTTTTCAAAGCTCGAGTATCATTTTTCATATTTCTGGGCCAAAAATCTGGAACTCTCTCCCTCTGGTTGTCAGATCTTCCAATAAACTGAGTATTTTCAGATCTAGGCTTAAAACCCATCTCTTCCAATTAGCATCATTTCCTCTGTAGTCTGTCTTGCTGTTTCCCTCTGACTGATCTCTGGAATGACCTGGTCTTTTGCGGTTGGATTTGAAGTACCATCGATTGATACCACTGGGTATTAGAAATGGTGCTATAGAAATGCATAATTATTATTATTATTATTTTCGTATTTCAAATTATATCGATATTGCTCTTACCAGAATGCTATATGCAGCCACCTGAATTCTGAAAAGACAAAAAAACAATGAATGAGAATCAAAGAACGAGAGATTTTAGACTGAATCTTTTGATTTCATATTCTTTCAAGATGAACCTTTTGAGCATTGATGCAGCAGAATCGTGCATTTTATAATCGCGAGACAATTTCAAAACTCTGTTAATCCTGTGATTGTCTTAAGTTTTGGAGGAACAGAAACTGGGTCTCGAGAGAGAAGCGGAGGATTTGCGAGCTGGTCTCCACGAGGCAGAGAAGTTGCAGCTTGAGCTTCGGCGATCAGGCCAGGAGTTGCACCGACAGGTACAGGTGCTTGACGCAGAGCGATCACGAATGACGCAGGAATCAAACAGTCTTCGCACACAGTCTGCTTTGAATAAACAGAATGAAGAGGAACTTAGAAAGGAAATCTTCATTCTGAGACAAAAGGTTTTATACTTCATATTAAACAATTATTAACACATTATTGTTTTAACAAATTATAGTTTTTTTAAAGTTTGGCTACCTTCAATGCTACTAAGTTGCATCTGTCGATCGCTTATGCAGAATAATTACAATAATAATAATAATAATAATAATAATAATAATAATAATAATAATAATAATAATAATAATAATAATGGTAATTGGATTTTAAGTGGTTTAGTAGGAGTTTTCCAGTCTTGAAAACCACTGTAACTCATGTAACCAACCCTTCTATTTATCTGCTTTGTGCAGAATCAAGCTCTCTGTGTAGGGTTCTAGCATGAAAGTTGATAATATTATTAGAGACTTTCAAGTCTTATTCCTCCACATGTCCACTGGTGCATCTTTACCAAGGCACACTCTCTTTATGACTGTACACAGTGTACAGTATGTGTCTTCACGTGCCACACAGGTGTATCTTCACCACCTTCAAGGTGTAATGACATTACTCACAACACCTCTAGTGGCTTTGAATGTCGCCATTTTCTAGGTTTTAAAATTGTGCTTTGAGACCTATTATTCTGTTTCTTTTTAAAGATTCTTTGTTATTTTTAATGATGTGTCAACGTTTCAATGTGTTTGTCAGATTATTTTCATTTTATTTTGTTTTTGTTTTTTTCTCAATATATTCATAGTTTGGTTTCAAATGTAAATTTGTTTTTTGAAATTAAATGTAATAATTTGCTGAATTTCTTTAATTCGTGTATTTTAGTAAATGCTTTAACGAATCCTTTTGAAATTTACAGACCGTGGAGCTGGAGGGAGATCGCGAAACTGCCGCAAAAGAGATTGCGATCATCGCAAGGAAACGGAAAGAACTCGAGGATGATTCACGTCTGCGCGAAAGGGAGTTCCAACAAATGCTCGAAGAGAGTCGACTGAACGAAAAGAGCATTGGCGAACAGACAAGACACCTGGAAAAGATCCTGGAATCTGCGAACGCGACCATCGCAGGACTTCGGCTCCAGCTTAGCGATGCCGACGGAAAGGTGAAGGGCCTCGAAGAAGAACTGGCCCACGTTGAAGGCGGAAGGCGCGAAACTGAGGACAAGTTGAACGTCATTGTTTCCTGCCTACAACGGACCATCAGGTTCTCGCCACGGGGCAGTCGACGTAGCAGCACTGCTACACATCTTCGAGGTCGAAGCCCAAGTCCTCTTCGGTCAGGTTCGTTGTAGAAACCGCGTTAACCCCTTAACTGGGCAACTATTTGTAACTCAATGTAAAATGGACGAGCATTACTTGGGGCACCCAGTTAAGGGGTTAAATGCCTATTATGTCGCAATTGAGGAGCGTGGTGGGGTAGTGGTAGTAGGGCTCGCGCCATGCAATCGGAGGGTTGCTGGTTCATATCTGACTCTAACTCCTTAGTACTGACCTTGGACAAGTTGTTCACCTATGATTGTCTGTGAGGAAGGCAGCAGAGACCACCTCACTTACCTGTATCTCATCCCCAAATGATGTAAAAGCCATTTGGACCTGCCTTCATTAAGGCAGATGATTCATCATCATCATCACCATCATCATAACCATTATTATCATCATGGTTGTTAACAATACTGCTAAAAGGTATTGCCTATGCCAATACTAGAATGAAATTGTATTGCCTAAATTGATACCAAAACTTTTGTCTGCAACAAATCATCATCATCATCATCATCATCATCATCATCATCATCATCATCATCATCATCATCATCATCATCTAGTCATAATAAAAACATATCATTGAGATGCAGCAGTGATAAATAAATTTGCAGCACATTTTGCTTTTCAAGATACAAGTGCATCATTGAATTTTCAACTTGTTTCATCAGATTGATTTGTTAGCGGTTTTCCGTTTATCTGTGGATTTGTTAGGTATTATTTCGAAAACTGTTCATTCTCAAAAGAGGTCATCGAGTCCGTCTCGAAGTCGTTCGGTGAGCCCGTCACTCTCGAAAGTGTCCGAGATCAAGACAGAAGTTATACTCGGCGCACTGCAGAACTTGATGCAGCGCTTTTCAAAGATCGAACATGAAAACGTGAGCGGGCTTTTGAGCTCTTGCACGATTGCTGTGATTAAGAATGTGACAGACAGAGGCGTAGCGAGGGTATCCGGCGTTCCAGGGGGGGGAGTGAAAACATATTGATGGTGCCCCCCGTTCAACTTCCGGAAAATTCTTGACGAGGTAAAAAGGTCGTCATTTATTTTTCCTTTGATGCTGTCCTCTCTCGATTGGCAACAAAAAAACCACGACGGACAAAAATAAGGTCGTCGCTTCGTTATTTCACTGTGAATCAAGTGATGTTTAAATTTTTCTTCTACTTGCTTTTTTGTTTTGTTACACTCACCCAAAGCCCAATTTTCTCACCCCCCCCACCTCCCCCTCCACTTCGGCGCCGGGGGCAACTGCCCCCTTAGCTATGCTCCTATTGACAAGTATTTTTGTTGATGTCACTTGCTGAATTTCGAGTCTTTTGTTTGCTTTGTTTCGTTGTTTTCGTCAGAACGAGTACTCCTCTACTGTTCGGAATCTTGCAAATAAGTTGCAAGAAGCCGAGCAAGGATTTCAGCGGTCAAGCAAAGAGATTCTGCACCTACAGAAGGCACTCCATGAAGCCGAAGAAGGTTAATGGATTTGCATAATATGCCCATAGATAATTATGCTTGTAAAGACATAAATGAGTTACATTACTTGCAGGTTAAATCTGTCTATGTTCTTTCTATTGGCGAATTGGTCACAGTAGAAGTAAGTGAACAGGATTTTGAGTAATTACCGAATGTACTTAATCTTGCAGCTGCACTTCTATTTATATATAAGCCTTTCAGTGATGTATTATTAATTATCACTGATATATATGTTCCAGTTAAGCATAACCTTGAGTCGAGTGTTGAGGCGATACAGAAGATGAAATTATCACAGGAAGATATCACTCGTCAGCATGAAACTGAGAAAAAGCAGCTGTTAGAGAAGATTAACAGATTGCAGGGTAGCTTGACTGCAACAGACCAAGAAATGCAACTACTTCGGGTGAAGAAAATGTTCATTTTCACTCTGACTTATTCAACTAATAGTTTCGAGTCTACTGCATGATTTGCTCTTTAGTGCGTCAACTCAGAATTTTATTACAACTAAATTAAATTAGAACTAAAAACTAATTACCGTAAAATTAAACATAGAATCAGTAGCGTTACTGTATTATAACATCACTGTAGAAATATGTTAAGCTAGGACTTTTAATATGCTGATGACCAATGCATTTACTAGTCTGTATATTATGTAAAGGATCAAACAATGCATAAAATCATTAACAGATGCATACCATTGCTTTTCTCAATTTAGAATAATTGCTTTGATGACCTGCCTGTTGGTGGTTGAATTCTAGGGAACGCAAGAGAAACTGAAGGGCATTGAGGCAAAGGCAGAGTCAGATAAAAGAACTTTGAGACAGAATTTAGAGGAGGTTGAGAGTCGACTGGCAAAACGAGAGGTTGAACTGGCAGGTCTGGAAGGAGAAATCCAGCAACTGAAACAGATAATCGGTCAAAAGGAGAAAGACAGTAAATCGCTAAATCAGTCGCTCATCGATGACCTGGAAGAGCGACGACGCCATGTACGAAGTTTGGAAGAGAAATTGCGATCGCTGGAGGAATCTAACAGCGCACTCAATCAAACGATTGATAAAATTCAATCGGAGCTTGCGTTTCATAAGAACGAGGTACGATTTTTTTGTCAGCGTGTTATTTCTGTTGAGATGTGTTCTTAAATCCTGTAAATTATTCTGCATTTTAGAATTTATTCTGTTTTTTGTTAACTTTAAGAAGGCCTTTGCCTCACTGTCCTTCAGTTTCTCTTTCAATTTCAAATAGACAATCTTACACAATATACAGTATGATGTCAACTCAAATTATATGTTTTATTAGTTAAGTATTAGTAACAAGTTGTTAACTCTTTGTAATTATTCTCTCTGTATCTTGTGACATATATATATATATACAGGTTGGCACAAAAAAACCGGACTGTATTAAATGCAAACTTAAATGTGACTACCGGTAGTCTGCTTTATTTGTGCCACCCTATATATTATGTTAGTACTTATATCTTGTTAAATGTCAAATATATGATGATGAGAAACAGAGAAGAAAATAAAAGATGTATCATTGCAGAAAAGCACTATGTTTTATAATTGGCGACTAATATCAGACTTTGGATTTCAACATGTTAATTTTAAATTTTTATTGGTGTTATTTATTATATGATTAAAGACCTCAGAATATTTTCGCAGATATGACTGTGACAGTGGATATGTCTGCGGAGATGTTATGTGTCTTTTTTGTGTCATTCTGCCTTAGTTGCATTCTGGGAATGCTTTGATGAAAGGCAGCATGGCCACAGCAGCCTCATTGCAGGATCGTCTGACGCAGTTGCAGAGGTCATTGGAGTGCAGTGAGCATGATCGAAGACAGCTGCAAGACCGGCTTGAAAAAACTCGGTATGAAATGCTCTTTTTAATTGGATAATTATCCCAGATAATTATAATTAGTCCTCCTTGGTTCATGATGCCCCTAAGGGAGAAAATTTGTCCCCTAAGGCAGAAAATTATTTGTCTTTAGCAAAGTTTTTTTGATCAGTTTGCTCTACTTTACTCCATTCTCATGATCGAATAAGAATGTTACCGTGTTTTCTTTATAATAAATATCCAATGAATCTGATTATTTAGTTATTATATTTGATGGAAGAATGCTGAGCTATGAAAACCTTCCAGAATCGACTATGATAATATGAAGAAATGTTCCCTTAAATGATCTTCTATAGAAGTCCACTGGTGGTAGTGGTGGTGGTGGTGGTGGTGATGGCAGTGTCGGTGGTGGTGGTGTCGGTGGTGGTGGCGTCAGTGGTGGTGGTGTCGGTGGTGGTAGTGTAGGTGGTGGTGGTGGCACGTAATTCCACTTATCGATTGCAAACTGTGGTTACAATCCTGCAATGTTGTAGAAACCTGAAGCCATTGACTTAGCATCTGTTTCTAATCTGGTTTGAATGACCTTTTCGGTTTGACCTGGCTCTCATTTGGATTGGATTTGGTGCACCTAGGCATTATGATGGTGGCGCCACAGAAGTTTATTGATTGATTGATTGATAATAATTTTACAGTATCAATGTTGTTGAAGTCCATCGGAAACCGTAGTAAAATGTCTGATTGGTTCAGCCTTGTAGATGTCAAACTTGAAAGCATGCAGTAAAGTTTGTTTACCTGTTAATAACATTGCAGACATGGCTTAAATGAAGTGAGAAAGCTGAATCACGTTCTACTTGAGAAGATCCAAGAATTGGAGAACCAAATTTCTAACGGTGAACTTCGCAGGATGGAACTCGAAAGCCAAAACAATCAGAGCTCTTTGGTAGGCATTCAAAATTGTGTATTTCTGTAAATTGGAATGGTCATGTACATATATACATATATATATATATATATATATATATACATGCATACATATACATATATATACATAAATATATATATACACACACACACACACATATATATATTTTTTTATGCCCTCGGTACTTAGCTTCAGCTCTCGTCTTGATCCGGATCAGAAGCAGAGAAAGTCCCTTGGAAAGCAATCGCATTGAATCGTTGTACAGTCATGGAAATGCATTGGAGCATATATATATATATATATATATATATATATATATATATATATATATATAGTTTTGCAGTTTCGTACAAGTCAAGTCTCCACGTTGCATCCTCTTCCCTTTTCCATTGCTTTCTCTTTGTGTTTTTAAATAAATGGCATAAACCACCTGTATTGCTGCTTGCCTATTACATGGAGATCAGCGCAGGGCCCTACACTGATTCCAGTACAGGACTGGCTTTCCTCTTTATTATATCAATAAGCAGAGTGCGATTTGTGACCTGGAGCAGTGGGGGTGGGGGAATATGTCGAGCTTGGGGGATGTAGTTGTTGGGGAAGTGCAGCAGTGGGGGGATGTAGTGGTGGGGGAAGTAGCAGTAGGGGGGATGCAGTTGGGCAGTGGGGGAAAATACCCTTCCCCCTACAAATCGTGCCCTGTCAATAAGTAAAAATTGAATCGGTGATAAATGATTTAATCGCAGATTGTAAAGAAGAAAGAAGAACTTGAAGAAGAACTTTTGGCGAAGATCCAAAAGTTGCAGTCGGAGAAACTTCATCTCCAGGAAAGCATGAATATTCTTCAGCGCAATCAGGCAAACCTTGATTCGGAAAAGCAGAGGTCTGCAAAGTCCAATAAACTGCTGGAGAAAGATATTAAGACTTTGGAAAAGGTTATAAAGGCATCAATGTTATTAAATAGGATGCTGCTAAATAGGATGTTGTTAGGGTGTTAAATGGGATGCTACTAATGGTAATGAACTTGTAACTTAATATGTGTAATATTTGTATACTTGGTGTAATATAGACATCGTACAGCCACTCTCCACTGAGGCAGTCAAATGGACTGGTCGACCTAGAATTTTTAGCTCAGTGGGTCAAGACAGGTTTTGATTCAGACCTGTATGAAGGTGATGACAGGCAAACTCAAAATATTGCCATCACCTGAATGAGAAAGGCTAGTAGCTAGGTCAGAGGTCAGCCAGTCCATTTGACTGCCTCAATGGCCAGCGACTGTAGGCTTTCTAATCTAAGGTTTACATGATTATAGATGACCAAATACTGAATATATATTTGTGTGTGTGTGTGTGTATATACATACAGTACAAAAGATAAATGAAAGTAACATTCAAGATACTGTATGTATATGATGATGATGATGATGATGATGATGATGATGGTGGTGGTGGTGGTGGTGGTGGTGGTGGTGGTGGTGGTGGTGGTGGTGGTGGTGGTGGTGGTGGTGGTGATGATGATGATGATGATGATGATGATGATGATGATGATGATATACATACAGTATCTTGAATGTTATTTTCATTTATCTTTTGTTTATTTTTTCAATCTGTATTTCAAGTTCAAATTCAAACACAAAATGAACACAAACATAATAAAAATTCACTACTTAACCACTAAATCATAACATACAACAGAACCTTGCTGAATCTTTTAAGGCATTCGTTTGCTTTTGCATTAAGTAGTAGCATCATATCATGCAGCAAATTGTGTCTAGGTTTTATTTCTAAGTTAACCCCCCACCCCACCCTATTTTCTGATTTTGTATTCCAGGATCTTGAGCTCGAGAGACTCGTTAAGTCGAAGCGCTGCGACGAATGCCTGAACCTGGACAGACGTCTGAGGCAGCTGGACGAAGACAACGCCGAGCTCCGGCGCCAGCTGAACGCCCTTCAGAACCAGTTGGATCACGCTGAGCAAGACTATGAACAAAGGTCAATAATTCTGCACTATTCCATCGGTTTATTGCTTGAACTGCAGTTTCTTGGAAATTCTTGCATATCTAAAAATGCTTTCAACAAACTGTTATTGATCTTGTTGTAATTAGAATTTAAGGTCCATCACAAGAACTTCAAATGATGTTATGCATTCTCTTTATCCGCTGTGAAACTACAGATTGTACATATGTATGTACTATGTATGTATGCATGCCTGTATGTATGTATGTATATATGTATGTATGTATGTATGTATGTATGTATGTATGTGTGTGTTTAGTTGTGTATAAACTGCGTGTATGTGTGTATGTATTTGTGTATGCTTGTGTGCAATGTGCATATGTAGGTTTGTTGTTATTTTACCTTCATATGGAACATTTGTGTTCCCAGACATGAATCTCTCGAAGGTTCCAAGGTTATGCACTTGTGCACTTATGCACTTATGCACAACCTTCATAATAAATTGCATGTCTGATTTTCCGTTAAGACTTTGTAAAAGTTCTCTTATTGTCTTATGCAGTAATTTGAACAGGGACGATTTCCATGTTAGACGATTCTTTTGACATGCAGAATGCATATAACATGCATGTGTTCTGTTTAGGAACATTGGTTGACTTTTTCTCTGTGTGTATGTGTGTATGTGTTGTGCTACAGGCTTGCCGACCTGACATTTAACCTACGCAGAGAGAAGGAGAATGAAATCGGCCGCTTGCGAGCCGAAGCGGAGAAAAGCCTCGACGATCACGAGAGAAGCACTCGCCATCGCGTCAGCAGCCTAGAAAACCAAGTGCGTTTCACTTTGTACCGTTTTCTTAAAATTTATTCTGTAGATTTTGCAATATTCTCTCTATGGTAACAGTTTCCAGGGCTTTTTTTCAGCGGGAACGCACGGGAACGGCGTTCCCACACCCTTTTTGCCAGATTGTATATATAATTATGGATGTGTAATAATGCGTTTGGAAATGCACCAGGGTTTAATCTGGGCCGTTTCCGGGAATTGCCCTCCCCGAAATTTCAAATTCACCCCCCCCCCGGAAATTTTGGCATACTACATGAACTAACAGCAGCCCCTAGCAGAATTCCCCCCCCCCGTCTTTGTCAGTTCCCCCCTCCGGCTTTGTCAGTTTCTCCCCGGAGTCCAGGAGTCTAGATTAAACACTGAAATGTACAGGTATGGCGTTCCCACACCCATTTTTGTTGAAGAGTAAAAAAGATGAGTTCTCAAACCTTTTATCCTAGAAAAAAAGCCCTGACAATTTCAGTCAAAATTTGTCAAAGATTGATTCCGTGTGGAAATGCCTTTCTTACCTTACTTTCTTCATATGCAATTCGGTAATATTTTCGCAGATACTGATGCTGAGACGAGAACTTGAGCTCGAGATAAAGAAGCGCCAGAAGTACATCTCGTACGGCCTCGCCTCGGACGACGAAGTGAAGGAGATTTCTTCCGGATTCGACTCGGAGACTCCGCTGTCGGAGTTCGGTTCTTCCAGGGAAAGAGAGGGTCGAACAAAGTATAGACTGAGGAGCGCCGCGAGTCTGAACAAAGCGCTGCCGACACGCCATGACATTTCGTCCCAAAAGCCTCTGCTTAGACCAAGCTCCGCTACCCGAAGTATTCCATTGCCCCTTCTTTTGCGGAGCAAGTAACGATTCGTATCTCTGCGTCAAGTGCCTTGGAAGCAACGACCAGTTGATTTAGTTGTTTGAATAATCTGCCTGTGCGAATTATTAATCAAATGTTTGACAACTTTCTTTTTTTATTTCTTATGTCTGATAATTAGTTGTTGACTTCTTGAAGTATTACAAACACTTTTAGTAATAAACTGATTCTCAGATTTGACTCTCGTAAGAATAGAGCGTATTATATAATCTGTTGATGCAGTTTTCTGTATTTTTAATCACAGTGAGAAGTCTGCATTATAAAAAGCCTTTTTATATTTGTATTTTTTTCTAAGTACACGTGGAATTATTTATTGCTACGGAACTTCCACTCTTCTATCATTGATTATTCAAATTATTGAATATCAAAAAGCATTGTATACTGGAGCTATAGCAATAACAGTAATAATAGCATTTCATTTGGATCATTACAAGTTAATCAGTGTTTTATCTAGACTCCAGGCCTTTGGGGGGAAATTGAAGCTTTCGGGGGGGGGGAGAAATCGACTTGGTTGGAGGGGAAAAGACACAGTTCAATGCAAAATTTGTGTAAGTGCTGGGATTTTTGGGAGGGAATTTTGAGGGGGGTTTTTTGGGAGGAGGGGAGGAATCTCCCCTCCTAACAGACCTGTATAAAACACTGCAAGTTAATTCAAGCTCTAGCAGTTTTGAAAATCTGAATAATTGACTGAACGGTATGGACAAAGTTTCTAGCAGATACATATCAGGTGATTGTATCGATGACCATTTGTGCTTGCATTGAATTTTTTGGCCCATTTGTTATTTGCCGGGCTTTCCTGAAATTTTTAAAATATATGTTCAAATTTAAACATACGGATAAATTCGTGTGGCGTAATGTGAGGAGATATGATGGAGCATACATGATTCTTATATTATACATATCCTGCACATTTTATCTTGCTGCTGCTGGTATTGTTGATATATTTGCAAATATTTATTGTTTTGTGTTTGACATTGGATGGTATGTGGTCACTTTTGTTTTATGCTATAATTTTTTTCTTTGGAATTCTTGACCAGTTGAAACAATTTAATACACTGCCAACAATTTATTACACTACCTTAGAATTATTTCATGCATGTACCTGCTGCGGCGGCCCCAGGATTTGGCAAGTGGGGGGCCGTTGGGGTGGCAACTTCTAATCATTTATGTAGTATTAAGTATAGGGTCCCAGCAGGGGGCCACTGGGAGGGCCAGGCACTCAATAGGGGGGCACGCACCCCCCCTGTGGAGCCGCCACTGTGTACCTGAAGACCTGCAGATTATATACACTCTATCAAACGCAAATTGACAGAACCAGATTCATTTTTGT
The DNA here is from genome assembly GCA_018105865.1 of Metaphire vulgaris. Lineage (NCBI taxonomy): Eukaryota > Metazoa > Annelida > Clitellata > Crassiclitellata > Megascolecidae > Metaphire > Metaphire vulgaris. Next base: position 9,832,884 of record CM030862.1, on the reverse strand, counting down.
GGAATCATATATAGTACTTTATAGTATCATTTCTCTTTTATTAAGTCTGCTATAATTGGATGCTATGGTACTGTTATACGTTTACTGTTAAAGCGGTGAAACTTTGCTTTAACCCCTTAACCGTGTATTTAACTGTAACTCAATGTAAAATGGACAGATATATCCGGGATCCCCAGTTAAGGGGTTAATATGAAATTCCATCATGCTTGCCTATTGTGCACGAGAATCATAAAAGGCGTGAAGCATCTCTAATACTTGTGTAATAATTTTTTCTTAAAAGCGTTCAGTTTGTCTGCAGTGGTGTAGTGCAGAGCAGGGGCGTAGCCAGGAATTTGATTTGGGAGGGTATAAATATTTTGGGTGGGTATAAATCTTAACTATAAACCACATAAACCCATATAAACCACATATAACCACATTTAAATCACATAAAAACTTTAAGGTATACTGATTTTGGGAAGGTATATATACCGATATACCCCCCCCCTTCGCTACGCCCCTGGTGCAGAGGCATATTGTTACTATCTTGTATCATTTATCACTTTGGGATTTTTTGAGTTTTCAGTGTTTAATGACTTAGATTTTGATCATTTTATATATGTCGACGAGTTCTGAATATTGTAATGTAATAGAATATTTGTATAGCGCCTCTTGTAAGAAATCACTCAGAAGTTAAGTCCGTCAAGTCTTTGAAATTTACTGTCAGCACCCAATTTTGCAGAATGTTTAAGTAAGTAAGTAAGACGGAATTTCTATAGCGCTGCCCGAAAGCTTGACGCAGTGCACCAGCTTATTCACATTGTTTTGATTGACATCTTCCACTGTGATTGATGTCGTCTATTTTGATTGACTTCTCCATTTTGACAGATATCTTGTGTTTTTGGGATACAGTTTCTGTTGTGATTAAGGTTCTGTGATATAATTAAATGACTTGATTTTGTATGTTTTTTAAACAAAACTATTTTAAGAGACTTATAAAGGACATTGAATTTTATGCCTTTGCATATCGAGTATTTATATAATTTTATTGCTTCCTGTGAATGACAATGCACAAGGGCAGCTCAAGAAATTCATTTGGGAGGGGGAACTTAATGTTCCATTCTCCCTTGCCCCGTCCCTTCAGTATGAATTAATGCATGTTGTCAAGATTGTTGAAAGGGGAGAAAATACGACACTTGCTTACTTATTTTTGCATTTTTATGACCGTAGTGCTTTTCGACATGATGAGAGATTACCAAAATAAAATTGTTGGGGCACTTGTCCATGTGTCCCCCTTGATCCACTTATAGTAATACAGTAAAACCTTGTTGACATGGACCGTTGTACTTGGTCCAGCCTTGCATGGTTCTTTCGAATAACATGGACTCTCTACTACTCAAGTTCTCGGGGGTTCATGTCAATGGAGGTTTGACTGTACTGTATCTATTTTACTAACATGTTGGTGTATCTTGTTGCTAAAATTAATAGTTTTGTGTAGAATTTTGTGTAGATTCTATTTCGGCTTCTACTGTCTAAATAGTTGGAAACTTTTTCAGATTAGTTTTAGAAATAAATCTTTCGTATCTGAGGTTTTGAAAATTGTAGATTTTACATTGTCGTTTTACATTACTGGTACATTGTTAGTGTCGATACTCTTAATAGCCTACCTAAGGGCCCAAAAGTGGTTCTCACACAGGGCAAACCCTCCTGAACCACTTTAAACCTTTATGATGATGATGATGTTGATGATGATGATGATTATTATTATTATTATTAACTACCTTATTGCTAATCTGAAATAAGAACCACAATCAGTGGGATTGTTATAATAATAATAATATAACAAGGTTTAAATTGTTTCGTAGGGACTGCCCTGTGTGAGAACCACATTATTGCGAGGATTTTAGTAAGAAATCGATGTAGGTCTACCAGTGGCGTAGCCAGGATTCTAGAATAGGAGGGCGCATCTAGGTTATTTTCTTGCGCAAAACAACGTCATGTCACACTCCGGCACTTTGAACTTTTCTCCTTCATTCATTCTCGTACTAACCCCCCCTCCCAACTACTCGACCGATTTTCACCAATCCCGCGACCGGTCCCAGTTCGAATGGGGGGCCGGACCCCCATGGCTACGCCAGTGAGGTCTATTTTCTTGGTTTGTCATAATTTCAAGAAGCTGGATCTGACTTTGAGCCTTTGGTGGAAAAAGGTGATCGATTACTATTAGTAGCATTCTCGCATCTAAGGTTCCCAAAAATCAGGGTTATTTCTAGGATTGTGAATTGGGGGGTGTCGGAATTTGGAAGTCTCTGCCGAAAAAGACTGATAAGCAAAAAAATCACCCGAGAATAAAAGTTGGGGGTGTACTTCTCAATTTGGCGGGAGGATGTTCAGGGCTAATTAGTATGCATACCATTATACCATTGTCACATTACCTTTTTTCGGGGAAGGGGAATGTCGACCTCAAATTGTGTGTGGGGGTTCAAGAAGACTGTGTATTCGAATAAGTGGGCAGTTAGTGTCGCGAATGTGATGACGTTATCAGCTGATTTGACTGTGGGAAAAGTTGAGAGGTGCATAACCCGTGCATTAGATTAGGTGTCGATGGATTTTATCAGTGGCGTAGCGTGCCAATGGCTATTGTGGCTTTAGTCACGGGCGGCACACATGACGGGGGAGCGGCATATCTTGGAAGCGACGACCTTTATGTCCTTTTTATGTCAGGAGATTTTTTCAGCGAAGGCGGCCGATTTTAGAATGGGCGGCAAATTTTGAATTTCAAAATTTTGGAAACGACGATCTTTTTTGCTTGAATTAAATGCATGTCGAACAAAATGATAATCAAACAAGCGAACAGAAAAAATCAAAATCTAAGACAACTTTAAATAATGTAACACCCAACTGAGTACGCAGGCTTCATGCAGGGACTGGCGGTATAGTTAATCTCATTGGTGTAGCCACGGGGGCCAGCCCAGGCAGCCCCTCCCCTATTCCTGGATAGGGGCGGAAAGCGTTTGAGACGACGAACTTTCTTTCCTCTTTAAGACTTGACCGCAAAATGCATGCAGAAGTGCCCCCTAATCTGAAATCCTGGCGACGCCGCTGGTAGCTATAGTACTTGATGACCTTCGTTCGACTTTTTCTTTAACAGTTTATCTTACTTTAATATACGAAAGTTGAAAGTTCACACTTGCTGTCTTTCGCCTTTTAGGTATCTGTTTTATTAGAGTAGGTCACGCTTAATACTAGATAATCGTGGACTGATGTTATGTAGTCCCAACTTAAATAGCCTAAATACTTTTGATCCCCCACTGTGTAGTCTAGTCGCCCTATGTTCATTGTCTGATACCATGAAGAGCCTATGCTGGCAAATAACTCGTAAGATGTTGCAGGCCAGCCAGTAGTGCGATCGGTAGTGGCGTGGCCAGGTGTCGAAATATAGGGGGCACGAGGACATTTTTTGGGTAAAGTTTCGCTGACGAGCAAAGAAAGTTGTCAATGAGTTCTCCACACATTTCACGTATCCTCTTCTATCATTCTACTCACCCACCCACCCCACCCCCATGATTTCTCACTGGTTTTGCGCAAATTCCACGGCCGGTCCCATTCAAATAGGGGGTGGCAGACCCCCGTGGCTACGCCGATGGCTAGTGGTTGCAGGCTTTTAGACTCGAATTCCTACCCTCTGCACCCCATTGACGAACCATATTGTCATCGAACTTTACCATCTTTAGTCTGATAGACCATGACTTGCGCGTTAGGTTTAAAGGTCAGAAAGTGGCGAGATCGCTTGGTCAAAACCAAGATCGCATCCTCATATAGGAGAAACGATTGCATATAGAATCTAAAGAACAAGGCTAATACCATTTGGTTTTTAAATATAAGTTTTCGACTGCGCAGAAAGAGTAGGCCTAACATGCTCTTTACTCGATCGCTCTGTTTGCCTGGTCGTCTGTATGGTCGCGTCTTGTCGAGGGAACACAGAAGACCGACCACGGCGTTGGGGCGTGCGTGTCTCCCCGTTTCACGGCTGCTCAGCGGGGGCAGGGAGGCTTCCGTCGAAGTGAGACGTGACGAATTAGACGGCAACTATCGACCGGCGACGAAACCCGATTTTCAAAATGCGAAAGTCATCTACGACAAACGAAGCTTCTCGGAACTGCTGAGATCCTATGTCGTGTTCAGTCTTTGCTCAGTCGATGCCTTTGTCGATCACCAAGCCAAGGTTGGCCCCTGCAGTGGCGGCTCTAGGATTTGGCAAGTGGGGGGGGGGGCGTTGGGGTGGCAACTTCTAATCATTGGGGGGGCAACCCTTTGTTGCTTAATGCATGTAGCATTAAGTATAGGGTCCCAAATGGGGGGCCACTGGGGGGCCAGGCACTCAATAGGGGGCACGGGCCCCCCTGCCCCTCCGGTGGAGCCGCCACTGGGCCCCTGTAATAAAATATAACGCCATGAACTTTCAAAGCATACGCAGGGTATCACTCTATTCCATGAGATCATTGTCCGACCGGATATAACTTGGATTTGGCCTGGATCATGGGCGGTTCTGATCTGGTGTGTCATCGGTTGATGCTTCCGTGCAGTGGCGCAGCCAGGATTTACGGAAGGGGGGTTGGTTTTGACTTTTGACAATAACCAACTTTCGAAAAGTCTTGACAAACAAAAAAGGTCATCCTACTATGATCCTAGGTATCTTTTCTTCTAATCTTTTCTTCTTCAGATGCTGACAAGCAAAAGAAAGCTCGTCATGCCTATGGCGTTAAAAATTTATGATCAGCAGCCCCAAGAGGGGTTTTTCACCCTCAAAACCGTATCCGAAAATTAAAAATGCATGGAAACACATTTAAAAGTATTTTCGTCGGCTCCCAAGGGGGATTTTAACCCCCAAACCGCCCCTTGGCTACGCCACTGCTTCCGTGCGTTATAAAGTGGCGCTATAGAAGTTTAAGATTGGATTATAAGGGTCAGATTAGATGAGGTACTAACAAAGGCGTCGACTATAATGGAGACGTTGGCAGATCACTCTTATGTTCAATTGCGGGTAATTGGCTACAATGAAAGCTGGTAGACGCAATACATACACAACACACAGTGACGGCTCCAGGATTTGGCAAGTGGGGGCGTTGGGGTGTCAACTTCTAAGCATGAGGCCAACCATGTGTTGATAGGTATGCCGCAGTTTTTGCACGGGTACGGGTATGGTAGGCACTTTGCTGTACCCGCACATCTCTGGTTTGTACACAGAGCCGGCGCGTGGGGCCTGCGGCCGCAGGGGGCCCCGCCGACCGCAGGGGCCCCGCCGGCCTCGGATATTTAGGAATTTTCATTTTTCTTATTCTTAAGTAGTATTTCTTTTTTTGCTCGACAGGCCATTTGAAGAGGCAAAAATATATACGGATGACTTTTATTTGCTCATCAAGACATTTCAAAAAGTTGCGCTCGTAAATTAAAATTGCAGGGGGCCCCCGAAAGTCACGCGCGCCGGCTCTGTTTGTACGTTAGATCTTGGCGTTGCTGCGTCGGTTGTTGGGGCGGCGGTTGTTCATCGCTGTGATGAAGAAGACGATATTCGGGCAGTTCATGGCCACCGAAGACTCAGAAGCGGTTCTTCGGTTGGCGAAGAGACACTCACAGTCCGGGGTCACTCCGCTGTTCGCCTACACTGCAGCCGAATTCCACGGAGGACACAGGTATAGGGCCTGTGGGACCGTCCATAAATTACAACACGCATTTAGGGGGCATGGGGTGTTCAAACATTTGCGACGATGTGTGAAGACGGGGGAGGGGTTTCCAGAAATGTGACGTCACATAATACTAAATATTGTTATTAATACCGCAGTGCTATGTTACCGCAAAGTTGAACGTATTTTGCACTTATAATTCATTTTTAAGAAAGAATTTGAAAAGTTTCTGAATTTCGACGCTTCAACTATAACAATTAGGCTATATAAGTATTTTCAAACGAATTCATTGCAATACCCGCTTCATTCGTTGTGATGTCATTTTTAGGAGGTCTGACTTTTTGTGACGACTTGTGACGAAGGGAGGGGGTAAAAATCTGCCAAAATCGCGTGACGTAATTTATGGACGGTCCCTGTCTCATAATCATCAACAGATCTCATATAATAATAATAATAATAATAATAATAATAATAATAATAATAATAATAATAATAATAATAATAATAATAATAATAATAATATTAATAATAATAATAATAATAATAATAATAATAATAATAATAGTCCTAATAGATCAGTGGTTCTCAAACTGGGGTCCGCGGCCCCATACAGGGGACCGCCAAACGGTTTCAGGGGCACCGTAAAGGGATTACTTACATTATCAAGATATCTCACCAACACAAAACACACTGATGGCTCTAAGAGTGCTGATTCCACTTAAATCTCATGCCTAAGATTTGCACTTTTCCGATTAAATAATTGATTGACAAAGCAAGCGCCTATGTGTTAATTACAGCTCATTTAAAATTCAAATTTTATAAGGTCCGCGAGTCATCACCATGGTCGTCATTTCATTGTTTTCCGGGGGGAGGCAAGACTTTCGACTGCAAGGCAGACAGTAGTTCTTAAAATACCTGTGCACTGTGCAGTATGCAAATTGGTTTTTGTCCATAGTACATGCTACATACGATACTACATAGTACATACCAGTGATTGTAATAAAATTTAAAAAAATTGAGAACACAATGAATTTAAGAACACAAAAATTCTAAGAAAATTTCCCCCTAAAAATCAGGGTGCAACGTGACCCTGCACGTCCTCCCTCCCCCAAATGACGTCCCTGGTCATCACACAAATTTCTGAGGGACCGCCACGCAAGAAAACCCAAAAGGTTTGAGGACCGCTGGCATAAGAGGATCAAAGCGCACGAGCCCAAGCAGGAGGTTCAACGTTCGTCTCTTCTTGTGTCTCTTGTCAGCGGAGCGTCTGCAAAGTCGTCACGTGACGTGTGGTGTCAAGGGAATTTCAACGCCATCGCTTCCAGCATCGAGATGGCGAACAAATGCAAGGGTACGTTATGCACAGTGGCGTCGCCAGGAATTTTTGGTTGGGGGAGGGGGCAAAAGGGGTCTGGCGTGTCAGATTCCTTACCCCCCCTACCCCCCCCCCTTCACAAAAAACTTTCTCACCGGATTTATGCGAATCTGGTAGGTGGTCTGGGGCAGGTTGGGGGGGCAGTTGCCCCCATTTGCCCCCCCGTGGCGACGCTAATGGTTATGCATGGGCGCCACTGCGCGAGGAGGGGAGATACATAGATACTTGACCGGTATCTGCACATTCCGGGTTTAGCCTATTTGTCACGGACAAGGTACCTCCAGTATAATCTGCTAGTGAGTTTCTGGTGCCCTGTAGGCAGGCGTATCCCCATTTATATTGAATATATATATATATATATATATATATATATATATATATATATATATATTCATACTCTATATTCTAAACAACGTTCTATGTCATCCTATATATATATATATATATATATATATATATATATATATATATATATATATATATATATATATAGATAGTATTTATTTGTATATATAAATGATCCAGCAAAAGCATCATGTCCACCAAGGGCGGTTCCACGTTGGGAATGACTAGGGATGCATCATGCATTCGCCCCACAGGCCCACCAAAAATGCGTCTTAAAAGGAAGATGATTGCCTAAACGGATAAAAGGATTATCCTTGATGTATATCCACAAACAACTGGACATAGACAAAGACAATGTCATCGACATATTATTCTCTTCGAGCATTACAAAACTTGATTTTGCACGATGACTTCGTACAACCAGACTAAAATGGCTTTTATGCATTTTCAATTCTGAACGTTATGGATTTATTTAATTATTTATGGATTTATCTTATTAATATTTTATTAATAAAATCTACAGATTGCTTCTAAACCTTTACATAAAATTCCTATGACGATTGCCAGGATCTTCCTACAAATTCGTTGCCATCCCCCGCCAACCCTTCCTAGAAATTCATTGCACCTCCCCCCCCCCACAAAAGAGTTATTGGAACCGCAACTGATGTCCATTGTCACTTATAGACCTACTTTTGCTGGATCATAAGAGTGTGTTGTATAGTGTGTATATATATATATATATATATATATATATATATATTCTTTCTTGGTCCCACCCTCGCTACAGTGGCGTAGCGAGAGGGTTCAGGGGGTCATATGCCCCCAGGCGCCGAGGTGCATGGGGAGGCGCCAAAATCGGGTATTTGGGTAAGTGAAATGCATAATAAAGAAGAAGAAACATGTGCGACGACCTTTTTTGCTCGTCAGCAGTGTTTGGGGCGCCAACGGTAGACTTTGTCCCCGGGCGCCGATTACCCTCGCTACGCCACTGCTCTGCTAGACATATAATTTTTCAGCAGCTGGCTGTAACGTGCACACAGTGACTGTTTCGTTATAGAATTCACGAATGACCAACCTGTCGTCACAACAAAACTCACATTTCTAACAGACTACTCGGATCTTGTAAGTATGGCAGACGTAGGCTACTCTCGTATGACTGATTAGAAATACTGGATATGTTTTACGGTTGGCGCGGTTTCCAGTGGAGATTTGTGGCCTGGCCTGTTCTAGTCAATGTTGTCTTTATAGTTTATGCGCATTACTTTAATTCAGTTTGGATTTGGGTCGCCATATCGGTTGACGCCTTGCAGTACTTTTAAAAATTAGCCTCATTTCGCAATAATGCTACAATGCAAGGAAAGCGTATTCCGACCATTTTGCTCTGAAACTCTTCTAACGATAATCTTTCTTGGGTCAGACACTTCCAGCCAGTCGGCCGTTATTTAGCGATTCTGGCAAACTCATAGGACCGCTAAGACCCGTAACAAAGGTATGCTATGCGGAAAATAATTTTCAAGAAATTTCAATATCTCTTATTTTATTTGGCAAAAATATGAATAATTCTGCATAATGTAAATAATTGACACATTTTTCAATCGAATTGAATCAGAGCTTTGTTCTGCCATTTATTCAAAACTCAGATATTCATTTCAACAAACGTTCGTCAGATGGCGCAATGCATTTTTTTTAAAATATTGCACGCTATTATTAGGGTCGCGGCACGTTACTTAACCGCTGAATTGGACCGCAGTTCCAAAATGTTTAGGAAACCCTGCTTTATTAGATGTTGAAAAGCATGATAAGCAAGAAGGTCAGCACCACTTTTTAGTTTGCTTTGCAGATTTTTGGAAATTCGTTGAACATTTTTGAGGACATCATAATCATCAACCAGCTAAACCGTCTTCAGATGGTGCTAAATGTTTCAGCTCGTCTGATTTTCGGCGCTAGGTGGAATGAGCATGTGACACCGCTATTACGAGACAAACTTCACTGGCTCCGGATTCCGGAGCGTATAGCCTTTAAACGTTGCTGGTTTACATTTAGGACGTTAAATGACCCTTTCTGCCCCGAGTACTTAACGGCTGTGGTCTGTAAGCCCAAGTCGTCTGAACGGCGCTCGCAGCTTCGATCAAGCAGCCGTTCTCAATTGGTGGTTCCACCCCCGTCTATGACAGCAAAATTTGGGGATCGGTCTGTTTCGAGGGGCAACCCTTTGCTTTGGAACTCACTGCCGGCGGACGTGACTAGGGTGACATCTCCTGAACTGTTCACTAGGAACCTTAAAACACATTTATTTAACATCTCCTATTAGGGACACTTGTACAGCGCTCTTGACTTTAGCCTTCGCTATGCGTATTGCGCTATATGAAATTGTCAGAATTAATAATAATTAATAATCATAAACGTTTCACAAACTTTCGACCAAGTTTTAGGGACCCGAGCCCGTGACTGCTCAGCCCAGGGGCCCGAAATTTCCCTCGAAGGGCCTGACTGTGGCTCCATAGAAGTTCTTTAATTGATTAATTAATTAATTATTATTTATTAATTATTATCAATTGGTTGATTGAGATTTTCGTGGTTGTGGTTCTCGAGACATGAGTCGCGGTCTTCAGACGTTTGGAGACTCATCAGTTTTTTAAGTCTCGTTCTCAGTTTTCGTCTTAAGACACCCGAGTTTGGATCTTGAACAAGCCTATTATTATTATTATTATTATTATTATTATTATTATTATTATTATTATTATTATTATTATTATTATTAAGGTATTGATGTTGTTACAGAGAAGTCTGACTGAAGTGATTAATCAGCAGACGAAGTTGATCGAATGTTGTTTGATTGAGAAAGGAAACTCATCGGTTGGAAATTATCGGTCGTTGATCGATTATCTCTCACAGGTCACCAGATCAGCGTCTGACGATGAATTTGCCTCCATGACGCCTTGCGTCAAAGTGGACAATAAGGCGACCAGGTGTGTGTTGATATCTACGGTGTACAGCAGCGTTGCAGGATCTTTTGAACATCATCATCATCATCATCATCATCATCATCATCATCATCATCATCATCATCATCATCATCATCATCATCATCATCATCATCATCATCATCATCATCATCATCATCATCATCATCATCATTATTATTATCATCAATATTCATCATCATCATCATCATCATCATCATCATCATCATCCAGGGCCATTTTAAAACAGCCATGGTAGTAGGCCCCTAATACGTTTAGGCCTACTGGAATGCAAAATGGGTATTTTTGTGCATTGGATCGTCTGCTATTTGCACTTAAATTATTTATTGCAACAGATTGTGGCACTCTCGACCAAGTCTGAGAAAGAAACGGTGTGGCCCATCTTCAGGCGAAATGCTTATTGGGCCCACCGTGAGAATGTATTGTTGGCAATGCTCGGGAATGCCCCCTCCTCAATTTGAGGTCGACCCCTCCCCAAATTTGGTAATGTGACAATGGTATGCATACAAAATGCATACTAATTAGCTCCGGACACCCCCCAGTTTGAGGTCGACACCCCACAAATTCACATTCGTAGAAATATCCCTGCCACTGGCTGTTCTGCAGGCTATCACAGTATCAGTTGGTCGGACTGTTGAGCAGTGCTTGCTTTCACGTGGCACTCAATCGATTCATTCAGAAAAATCCCATGCCATGGGTATGTATGTATATGTATGTATTTGTGGTATGCATGTATGTAAAAAAAGATATATACATATCAGAATGTGATATTGCTTAGGTTTGTATATCTAAAACCAATTAATTCATCTCATATAAGGTATATTAATTTATTAAGTGGAATCTATTTATCCAAAGATTTAGTTACATGTACAAGGACAGTATGATGTGATTATATAGTTGAAGGGACTTACTACGTTATAGGCAGCATTGTTAGATTCAAATTCTTTACGACGTACTGGAAGAAGTTCATAGACTTTGATAATATGGAATCCATATAACGCAATTATTGTAGAACCAGACACTTTTCAGGGATTGAAACAGAACTTGCAGTATTAGCAGCAAACTAACTAACTAACTGCCTATTGCTATTTCAAGAAAGATTAAGCGCATAAGAATAAGCATCTACTTCTGTACTACATACCAAAGCGCTATATAAATTGACGAGATTTCACTTACTTACCTACTTACTACACAAATTTGTAGGCCTAATATTTTAAAAAATTGTTCTAATGCCTTTATTATTTTAATACCCATCATGTACAAAATTTCAACCAGGTCCGGGACAGTGAATCAAGTGTTATAAGACTCGGAGAGGAAGACTTTCAACGAATATCGAGACTCTGGTCCAGAATGAGCGAATTGAACAAGGTGAGCACACGACTGCGTTGAAGCCATTGTTTTATACCCCCCTCAAACCTCATCCCCCCCCCAACCAAAAAAATCCGATCACTAAAAATATTTTGCATTTAACTGTGCCTCTTCCCCTCCAGCCAAGTCAATCCGCCCTCCCCGCAAAGGACTGGAGTCTGGATAAAACACTGGTTGAAGCCCATTATTTGCCATTTTGTTACCTAGCATGCAGGTTTGTTCATGTAATCTCATTCTTTGTCTTCATGTCTTTGAATTTACAAATAACAACAAAGCTTTGTAGTATTCGATGTATTCAGCTACACCTAAACAGAGACGCCGAAGATCCGGACAGGCTGCCTATAGTCAAAAATATTTAGAAGTTTGGCCAGTTATTCCCAGGGGCATAGCGACGGGGGTATATCGGTATATATACCCCCCCCCCCAATCAGTCTACCTTACAGTTTTTTATGTGATTTATATGTGGTTATATGTAGTTTATATGGTTTATAGTGAAAGTTTATACTCCTCCCCACCCAACATTTATACCCTCCCGTGGGCGCCCACAGAAATTTTTTCAGGAGGGGCAAAATACATCTTAACACAATGGTCACGGTTAATATTTTAGCAAGGTTTTCAAATTTCAATGGGAAATATTGGCATTTTATTTTTATTTTCCAGGAGGGGGCAAGTGCCCCCTCTTGCCCCAATGTGCGGGCGCCCATGTACCCTCCCAAATCATATTCCTGGCTACGCACCCGGTTAATCCGATTAGATTTGATACAGCGTACTGTGTTAAGTTGCGTAGTGTCTTTCTGTTGGGAAAAAAGATGGCGTCTGAACGCAAGACCGTCGTTATTAACTACGACGCCGAACAGACTTTTATCCAACCGGCGATCGAAGCTCTGGTCCTCGATTCAAAGCGGGTCTTCAACAAGCAGAGACCCATCGTACTCAACACCTACCAGTGCTACCTCAAGGTCAGTCTCGTACCGTGCCTGTGGGGGGAGGGGGAATGGGCGTCCGCAGAAATTTTTCCAGGGAGGTGCAAAACAAGGTCTTGTAACGAAAGAAATGAAAATATTTTCCAGAGGGGTGCAAAAAAGGGTTTTGTGACGAAATAAACAAGTAATTTTATGTTTGTCATAGCTTCACAATTTTTTCAGGGGTGCAATTGCACCCCCTTGCAACCCCCCTCCCGGACGCCCATGGGGCGGGCGGTATTTGCTTCCAGTCGCTTTATCTGAGGTGAGGCCCTTATATATTAGCAGAAGTTCAGTGCATGTAGAGTCGAAGAGAAAATTTATGTATTGGACCTCTGTCTTCATGCAGGACAGAACCGAAAATATTGGCTGGGCAACATCCTCAGAGATGACGAAGTTTAAGGATCGAGGTCATGTTGCTTAAATTGGCAAAATTGAACAATGATTTCGCTGCATTGGGCCGTACGTGCTAGAGTTTCACTTAGACCAGTGGTTCTTAATAGGAGGTTCTGATACCCCTTGGGTTATTTGAAGGACCTTGTAGGGTAGGCAGCATGATCCGGAAATAGGGTCTGTCTTAAAGACTTTTACTACGATTTAATACTGAAGATTTTTTAATTAATACTAAATTATAAGTTCTAAAGAAAACCCCACCCTCTGCCTTGTGCGCAATCTGTGTGACAGATGTCTTATGCAATTCATATGGGATAAGGTATTAACCCCTTAACTGGGTGTTCCGAGTAACGCTCGTCCATTTTACATTGAGTTACAAATAGTTGCCCAGTTAAGGGGTTAAGGTATGGATCAGGGATATTTCTAGGATTGTGAATTGGGGGAGGGGTGTACCTCAAATTGGGGGGGGGTGTCCGGAGCTAATTAGTATGCATTTTGTATGCATACCATTGTCACATTACCAAATTTGGGGGTGTCGATCTCAAATTGGGGGTTTTAGGGGAGGGTTTTGGGGGGTGTAAAAATATCATCCCTGTTATGGGTACTTCGCCCACTTAGTCCCCTATACTTGTTTATATGCGTGTGTAGAAATCAAGACATTGGGGAGCTAAATTATTCTGCGATGAACTTAACCCTTAATAGACCGATATCAGTGTAAAAGGAAATCAAACGAGCTAAATAAAAAAAGGTGACAGTCTGTGGTGGATATAATGCAAGAGATGGAATATCAGTACAGTCTTATTAATTAATTGTCGCTTCTGTTTGCTGTTTTGATTAAGCGTACTCTTGGAATATTGAAGAGGGACTTGGAGTTATGTCGGGAAGAAGGGTTTTGCTTCGGAGGAAAAGTGGTGCGCGGTGCTTACATGGATGAGGTCAGTCTACAACTTTGCGGTCGGGGGCGTACAGCCAAGAATTTGAATGGGCGGGGGTATAATGTGATTTGGGGGGTATAAATCTTAAAAACTTCGAAAATCTTAAAAATCACATTAAAAACTTTAAGGTAGCCTGATTTGAGGGGGGGGGGGTTGTTCTAATTTTTCTTCTGCTGGTGTTGTCGCTTGCGAATTGGAAGGAGAGACGCCTAGCAAAACAGCACAACTACCCCGACCCGGTCAACGACAGCTACGAAATCACGACGGACGTCTGCTGTAAAGCCATTGAATCCATCCTCGCCGACGCAGCTGATCCGCCTTCCTCCTCCTCCTCCTCCTCCTCCTCCTCCTCCTCCTCCTCCTCCTCCTCCTCCTCCTCCTCGGAACAACTCGTGAAACCGATGCGAGTGATCGTCGCGACGCACAACATCGACACCGTCAATTTCGTCATCGAACGGTATGCTTAGAAATTCCTGATTTCTAGGCACAGCTCGACCGAGACCGGTTTACAGAGCGCCCTAATATACGGTAGAAACTTTTGATGCATCGCCAGTAACGTACTTGGCATCCCCACTCCCCACCAAGGGCGTTGCCGTAAAGGTGCCGCCTCTCCCAGAACCTCTGACGTAACGTAGTGGTCTGCACGTTACAAAACCGCTGAAGTGGGCCACGATTCCAAAATGCTTTGAAAACCTCGGCCTACACGACCTATATATTCTGACGTCTCCCGTATAAATTCCTTCCGTTAAAATAGGCCTATTATGTGTTTTGCTCTGAATGGAGGCAGTGTTTAATCTAGGCCGTTTCCGGGGGGAAATTGCCCTTTCTCCCCCGGAAATTTCAAATTCCCCCCGGAAATTTTGGAATACTACATGGACTAACAGCGGCCCCTAGCAGAATTCCCCCCGGCTTTGTCAGTTCCCCCCCGGCTTTTTCAGTTCCCCCCCGGAGTCCAGGAGTCTAGATTAAACATGAACGGAGGGGTTTCGAAATGTCTGTAGGCCCCTAATGCACATTATGATTTCAGATTAAGGAACAAGAAACTTGATGCTAGGAAATCGGGAATTTCCTTTGCGCAGCTTCTAGGAACAAGAGACTACATATCGTTCGCTTTAGGTAGGCTCTAACTTGGAACAGTAGGTCCTAATGGTTTTCAGTGGCGGCTCTAGGATTTGGCAAGGGGGGGCGTTGGGGTGGCAACTTCTAATCATGGGGCCAACCATTTGTTGTTTAATGTATGTAGCATTAAGTATAGGGTCCCAACTGGGGGGCACTGGGGGGGCAGGCACTCAATAGGGGCACGGACCCTCCTGAACCCCCCCGGTGGAGCCGCCACTGATGGTTTTCAAGTCGAATTTCTTATTTCGGTTGGTTTGCCATTTATCAATTAAACCTAACCAAACATTTTTAAAATCATCATATTTTATCGTGGACGAGAGGATGGAAGGTGGTCGACACACTACAGAGGCACGCTCACAGAACGGGATCGAAGCCCGCTGGAGCCCCAAGGTCGACTCAACATTACTCGCAAAAGGGCAGTAGGCCTATTAAAAATGAGCAGCGTCAGGCTGCGAGGTGCATATTAAAACGTTGGTCTGGGGACTGGCAGCCCACCCCCCAGTCTGATGGCCAATGCCACCCACGTTGCAGATTGCCTAGACTGGAGTCAAGCACCGGATCCCAGCGCTCGAACACGAGGACCTATACCTTCCAACCTACAGAGGCGTCATTGGCGGGGGGGCTAAGGGGCGTGCCTCCCAAGGAAATGAAAATATTAATTTATAATGTATTAATGTGCAAAAATTGCCAAAAAATATCAAAAATTGCAAATTTTCCAACATTGGCCCTAAAATTTGCCAAAATTTCTCAAAATTTGCAAAAAAATTTCTCGTCCCCCCCAATTAGAAGTGTGAAACGCCACTGCCTACCTACATACCAATTTTTCTGTACGTCCGTCAAAAATGACGGCGACACCTTGGCTGTTTAGGCTACTACCCGATTTTTACAAAAGTTCTATCATTTTGTTCAATGACTACAATAAAATTTTAAAGCAGATAGCCCTATGCAAATCCAGTGCAGTAAAGATAATGCACATTGTTTGTGTGTGCGATTGTGAATCAAGGAGCCGCTGGTTACCCAGCGGGCAAACTGATCCACTATGCAGAACCGGAGAGCGGACTGGCCTACTTATCTCGACGACTTCAAGAGAATCGAAGCGGATTACCAAGTCCCGCAATCGAGCGCCGACTCCTCATGGACGAAATAAAGCGCCGATTTCTACGCAGACCGTGAAGCATAGGCCTACTACGCAGTGGCGTCGCTATAGGGGGCGCGGGCCACACCGGATGACACCGATTACGTCACGGGGGGGGGTGACACCGAAACCTGTTGTTTGCAAGTGAAATAGGCTACGACCGCTAAGCAATTCCATTTGTACGCATGAGCTGGTACAGGGGGATTCAAGTTCAGGATTTTTGGAGGGGGGTCACAAACACCCTCTTTATAACTTAAATAAATGTTCTACATGAGTTTATTCAACTGTTCATGCAGATCAGCGACTTTCCCTCGGTATAAATAAAGGTTTCAATATTCTAGCTACTTTTTATGCATAGACACTTCAATTGTTCCATGGTATCTACTATTTTTTAACGTAGGCCTATCTGTTTTGTGCATTCTTTTTCGTGAAACTATATCTTCAAAACATCACAACTCTTGGCTTTAAAATATTTCTTGTGAAGGCAAAGCAAAATATTCCTAGACATTCAAATAGTAATAATTATTTTATACCATGCAACAAGCCACATAATACAGATCATTCGCTTCACACAAAATAACTGATGGAATTATGATGTTAAATGACATTTTTCTGTATAAATATCGGCTATAGCTTGAGGCACAAATACCCCCTTGGACTACTAGCTCTCCATCTACATGCAATGGGAAATTAAAACGCAAGCACTGCAAGTTGTCACCTTATTAGGAAAATCTACAGATTCTCAAGATTTCATTAGTCATGGCTAACCAATGCAGGCATATGAATATAAAACATTATCCTAAAGCTTACAGTTGTAAATGTTTGCATGTGCAGATGGGCAGTGTTTATTCTAGGCCTTCTCTGGGGGAGGAGAATCCCCCCAGTTTTAAAATTCCCCCCAAATTTTGTATATGTTGGCTGGGGATGGAAATCCCCCCCAAAAAAAGTGTGGAGACTCAGACCTTGTCCCCCCCCAAACATTTCAAAATCCCCCCCAATGTCAAGGTGGCTAGAATAAACACTGGCAGATAATAACGAATTCAAACCAGTGATGAAATAAACTGATGATCATGTTAACCTTTTACGTGCCATGACTCACATATGCGTCCATTTTACGTTACGTTACAAATAAATGGCCGGTAAAGGGGTTAAACGACCCATTATTAGCCAATAAGGTCGTACAGTATTTGACGGTCTTTTCAAAACCTAAAATCAAGTAAACGTCGACGGTGACAGGAATAAAACTCGGCTACATTACATGAACAAATATCAGACAGCATATTAGCAATGTTTTCCGTTACGAGAGACAACTTGTTAACAAGACATCAACATAAAAGATTGTCCCCTAAAAACAAAGGAGAACTGGAAAGAGATAACAGCCTATTGGCAAACAGCGTCGTGCCGGACACTGAATTAACTGACAGTTAAGTATTTCAATAAATTACGCAAAACCGTTGCGACGCCGACTACTTTCGACGCATCTTGCGTTCCATTTTCTTCGCTTTTTTCTCGTCCTCCTCCGGCGGTGGAGCAAAGAACCAAGGACCGAGTATGTTCACCCAGAGAAGGTAGAATGCCCGACCAGGAACCTATGACAGGAAGTTACAGCTCAACTGTGTGTGACTGGGAAATTTGAAAATAACGATAAGACATTGCCGACTGCAACAAACTCTCAAGAACTTTCTCTCTTCAAATCATATTTAATAACCAAAGAGACTTCTGTAAAATTTTCTATACTTGGGGGCCGTTCATAAATGACGTCACGGACTTAGGGGGGTTCAAACATTTGTGATAATGTGTGACGACGGGGAGGGAGGGTTTCCAGAAATGTGAAGTCATATAATACTAAATATTTTTATTAATACCGCAATGCTATGTTACCGCAAAATTGAATGCATTTTACACTTATAATTGTTATACTTTGTTTTAAAAAAAGAATTTGAAAAAGTTACTGAATATTGTTTCAACTATAATAATTATAGTGAATATTTTCAAACGAAACATTAATTTTGACATTGGAAAGATGACAAGATGACGGGGGTGGGGTGGTTAACGTGTTGTGACGTCAAATTCGAGGGGGTCTGACTTTTTGTGACAACGTGTGACGAAGGGGAGGGGTCAAAAACTGCCAAAAATCTCATGATGTTATTTATGCATGGCCCCTGTCAGACGTTTTCATACTTTATATAATATACTCCTTAAAATTCTCAATTTACTTAACAAATAAGAGGTCATGGAAAGCCAAAAGCCACACAGTTAGGAAAATTTGCTGTGGTGAGCCGCCCCAGCATTAGGGTCAGGGATATTTTTACACCCCCCTAACACTCCCCAACACCCCCCAATTTGAGGCTGACACCCCCCAATTTCAGATATGGGGTTACCTTTTTCGCTTGTCATACTTTTTGGGCAGGGGTCCCCCAGAATCTACTGACATCCCCTCCCAATTCATAATCCTAGAAATAACCCTAATTAGGATCCATCCATATAGTACGTACGTATGGATGAACCCTCAGGCAAACCGGCCTACAGATTTTGGAAAAATCTTCTGCAAAAAACTGGGGTCGTTCATTATAAGCAAATGGTTCTGAAGCAAATTCCTTACCACGAGTAGGAACAACCAGAAGTAGTTTGAAATCAATGCCAGTGCCTGAGTTGCCGCTGAAACCAGTATTAGGTCCTTCATATGCCTGAAAGTGAAAACACAAATTACTAAAGCTGAATGAAGAATTAAATAAAACATAAATAAAGTGTTAATTTGCATAAAAGTCAAAGCATTAAACTGGGAAACTCTCAACTGTTCACAACGTAATGCAGAGAAACTTATCTCTGAGGAAATATTCAACACAGTGAAATTGCAAAATATGAAGCCAGGAAGAATGTATAGCATGCCAGTGGCATAGCCACAGGGGGGGTTTGGGGGTTAAAACCCCCTTGAACGGCAAAAAAAAATTTTTTGATGTATTCCCATGCGATTTTTATTTTTTGAGGCGATTTTTGAGGTTAAAACCCCTTGGTGGTTATCAATGACCTTTTTTTTCAAAACCCTCCTTCCAGAAATCCTGGCTACACCACTGTAGCACGCTACACCAGTGCCTCCCAAACTTTTATGGTTAGCGAACTGGTAGAACATTTTCCCACACATTTGCACCCAGGACCGGTTACCATTTGAAAAGTTCTTCTTCCTATAAAATGGCCCTAAATATGTCGTGCAATGCACGCATGCTTAACCTATTCCATATTGTTCTCTTGGTTCCGTATATGTGGAAATATTGCAAATGTTAGCAAATTACCAATAACAAAATAACCTTTAAACAACCAACAGTAACTGCTTGATGCACAAGGTGGGCCTGTTTGCTATTTAACCCCTTAACCGTGTATTTAACTGTAACTCAATGTAAAATGGACGGATATATCCTGGATCCCCAGTTAAGGGGTTAAAGGTTAATCATATTTGCTTGGTTTTCTTGACTCGTGCTGCGGACCACCGCTTAGGAAAGCACTGACCGGTGCTAGTTCCCGGAAACCATTTTGGGAAGCACTATGCTACACCGATCACTGCAAGTATTTTAACACAGTGGCGGCTCCAGGATTTGGAAAGTGGGGGGGGGCAGCGTTGAGGTGGCAACTTCTAATCATGGGGGGGGACAACCATGTGTTGTTAGGTACGTAAGTGTAGGATCCCAACAGGGGGGCCACTGGGGGGGGGCCAGGCACTCAATAGGGGGGTGCGGGTCCCCGGGCCCTCCCTGTGGAGCCGCCACTGTTTTAACATGATCATAATTTGCAGCATCCACATCTAACACACCAGTGATCCTGCAAATAGGCGCGTTAACATTGGCAAGAAAATTATTGTCCGAGACGTACTCAGCCATTCCTTCGAACATGTTAAGATCAATGCCTCCGTCGACCAAGGCTCCGTTCTCTGCAAAGGTTGGACGAGCCATATTAGAAAGGAATTTATAGCTGCCCAAATACGCAGCATTTACGACAAGCAGTAAAACCTAAAAACAAAAATCAGCATATTCTAAATTTAAACTTGAGCAGCACATCAAGCCCCCCAGTACTTAAGTAAAATTATTCTATAACAAATAATATGCAGACTTGTGGGACAAAATAGGATTAACGTTAACTTTGCTTGGAAAAAGCGTAAATCACGTCAAGCTAACAAGAATCTAGTAGTACCGCTGCACGAAGACTGTGTTAGAAATGAATGTGGCATCAAACTGCTTCACACTTTTGCAAACTAGAAGAGTGAAAGTTAACAAA
Source organism: Metaphire vulgaris (assembly GCA_018105865.1). Taxonomy (NCBI): domain Eukaryota; kingdom Metazoa; phylum Annelida; class Clitellata; order Crassiclitellata; family Megascolecidae; genus Metaphire; species Metaphire vulgaris. The sequence continues at coordinate 9,812,339 of CM030862.1, read as the reverse complement.
TCAGAGACAATAAAAAGAAAATTAAACTAAAATACTGTCAATATTCAGCAAAAATCAGACTGAATTCTCTTAGTTATCATATAACGTGATTCGAATGCTAAAATATGAGCCTAAGGCATCCAATAAAGTGCATTTGCTGCTTTGCGATTATTTGCACTCTAGAAATGCTCTTAATAATAATAATAATAATAATAATAATAATAATAATAATAATAATAATAATAATACCGGTAATCAAGTTGGCTTAATGTCTACTAACCATATAAAATTTTGTGAATGAATCCCAGAAGAGAAAACATGTCAACATCACATAAACTGCCTTCAATCAAAGAACAACACTGTTAAATCCGTCTTAACTTTAAATAATTGTAAAAATATATTATATGACGTGAAAATCAACTATAGGGTAATATCTGTCAAACATTCTTTACAGAAATAGCACTGTGCATATCGTATAATAAGTTTAAGTAACTGGTCAAACATGTCTACTAATTCAGAAATAAGTAATCGCCATACAAAATGTCTTATTATTCTAATCTCTTACTATTCTAAGAAATCCTGAATTACAAGGCAAACAGCCTAATATGTATATGAGAAAAAAGGGCTGCCAGATATTTGCCACCAATACAATGGCACAATTCAAACTCACATCAACTGCCAGAATTATGTATAGGTAGAATTTCAAAGTTGACGCATTTTCTTCCATTATCTGCTTCTGGCCCTTCGTACCTTGCTTTCCCTTCACCTAAAAAGTAAAACAGCACAAGCATAAAATAGACAGTCATATTTTATTTTATAAATGTTTGCTATTTTAAACAAATCAACTTACATACCAACTGTATGCATTTACAATCACAAATGATTAAAGATGTAATGCAGTGTAAATTTGTGTCAATTTCTTTAGAACTCCTGTGCAATACATGCCTACGAATTCCCGTACTCCCCAGTGCTCTTCTGTCTTATTTGAGCCCTTTCTGCTCAGTCTTGAGCACCTGTGACCACTTGGTTGTTGCACGTGTTTCGATAATCGTCTGCAGTTGTTTTGTCAGGCCGATAAGTAGTCGCCGCCTTGCCATCTTCGGACATGCAGCCCGCCTCGGAGAGACAGTTCCCATTCATCAAGCCCTCCACTTCCACGTCGACCTATCCATCGGTCGTCCACCTGACCGATCGTGGAAGCGCTGTCCTGGTCGTCCCAGGAAAAATGATATCAACTCTCTGGAGACCGATCCGGCGGAGTCATGGTCAATGGGTGACGCAACGGCCTCTGCTGGCCACGCGTGACCGCGCTTCTGATGATGTATAATTGCCTTTCTTAGGGTGGGAAAGAGCCCGATAAAACGTTAATTCGTATGCATTCAGCACAACGAGCGCTAAATAAATTGACTAAATGTGACATTACATTACCTCATACATGCTTATATCATATGGCGCTATATCCTTTCGGATGCATACGTGCGACAACTTGCAAGTCGAAACATGATCTTCACTTTACTAACAGAAGGCGACGCTACACTTACCGGCATTTCGAAAAATTTCGCTAATTTCTAAAAGAAGACGATCTAAATAATTAAATGTTTTAGTTGTTTAATGGACTTTAAACATTCATAATAAAGCCACGATGAACCGACACGTTGCTATTGGCCAGTAACTGGGCCAACCACGATCTATTAACTGAACTGCTGAAAATATTTAGGTCACCAGCAGTAAGTTTTGTTTATATGCGATGTTACTATGGATGGCTTTCTTATGGCAGGAAGCTGTGAAATGATCAAAATGAAATACTGTAATATTGAGTTGACTTTTTTCGAGCAGTTCAGCAAGATCAGACCTGTGTTAAACCACTATATTTGAAAAGGTTGTGAAGCACAATCAACTGCTAGGCAGAGACCCAGATCAAGGGGAACTTGAGGCAACATTTGGCATATGATTATCAAAACTTTTAGACCAAGACCAGTTTTTACTACAATATCTGCATATTTTTGTGTTAGTGCATTCTGACAACTTCCCCGAATATTCCAGGGGTTTATGATAATATCTCCACTGATTCGTCAATGCATCTTAACCTCTTGTAAGGATCACAAGGAAGCATGAAAGTTTTATAATAAAATAATACAAATAGTTATGGCAATAATAACTGGGTATTATTAAGTAGCCTATTAGGATTTCACCTGTGTAAAACCACAGTAGCTTTACCACTTAGAATTATAATTCACTGTTCCCATTACTACATTCACACTTGTCTTCAAGCTTAGAAAATAACCAACTCATTTTACTGTAGCAGCAGCAGCAGAAGCAGCAGCAGTAGTAGTAGTATTAGTAGGAGTAGAGTAGTAGTAGTAGTAGTAGTAGTAGTAGTAGTAGTAGTAGTAGTAGTAGTAGTAGTAGGAAACTTCTTTAGCGCCATTGTAGGAGTACATCAGCACCAGTCGATGGTCAATTCAGTACAATGTACAGTACTAGCAGCTAAATTTCACGTTGAATTCCAAAACCCACAATCATTGAAGAACTTTAGTTAGAATTTTGAAACTCAACCAAAACCCGACTATCACACACAAATTAATATCACGTAGTAAGAAAATCTTAATTTCACTGTCATTGATAAACATTCTTAACCCCTTTACTGGGAATCCCAAATATATCCATCCATTTTACATTGAGTTACAGTTAACTACACGGTAAAGGGGTTAAACTGCCAGAACCAAACTTTGAAACAAGGTGTTACATATACTGAAATCAGACATATTCTGAACAACCACAGGACAAACATTTTAATTGAGCAGCCTAGACAAGATCAGAGATGCAACCCAGCAATCAATTCAAAACCATTTTCAAAACAAGATATTAGTTGTATGATCGCACAATGCTTACGACGAATTGAGAAATCAAACTACTTCCAGTTATTCAAAACTTGAGTTATCACAAGTTATGTACTGATCCATTTAGACAGCAAACTAGATCCTAAATAAGTAAGTATAAATTTTTCAACTCTGCCATCATAAGGACAACACTGCTACATGCACTGATTATATATTCTTACACTTAAATTATTAATAAACGTTTTAGCCTGCTGTGTGAACTTCCAAGGGTACCAAAATTGGACTGCTTCATAAGATAATTGGTACCATGCTGGTTCACGCTGACCTCCTTCCATAGCCAATGATCCATTGGCTATCTATGGGGGCATAGGGAAACCCTCTCCCTATTCGTACTGGGATTTGTGCAAATCTGATGAGTAGCTCTGGGTATAGGTAGTAACATGAAATCGAGAATAAGCTAGAAGCACTTTATAGGATGATGGCTTTTTTACTCATCATCGATAACTTTTTACCCGAAAATGCCAATGTGCCCCTCTCTCCCCTATTCTGGGATCCTGGCTAGGCCACTGCAACCAGTGGTGTAGCCAGCTTACGCAAAGTGGGGTTGTTAACTGGAGACACTATGCAACTGAACACCAATGGCGGCCGCGACCGACCCCCACTACACCCTCCTTCAACAAAAAGTCAACAGGTTTACATCAACTGTGATGGTCATATTTTTTGAAATGGGGTTGTTTGAACAACTCCAAACAACCCCGTGGCTTCGCCACTGACTGCAACGAACCCAACAACTGGCTAGTCTGGATTTTGATTGGGTTTACCAAACTTGCTCTGACTTATTTGATGTTCACACTGTCAGCATCAGTGCATAAAGCATTCCCTTTGATGGTTAAATCATTCCCAGCTTGAAATCAAATTGCAAGAAGCCTCAAATTTCCACATTCCATCAACATAATAGCCAAAATCTAGCAAAAAACGATGCGGGAAAGCAGCAACAAATTAGCAACTGCATATTCCAAAACAGATGAAAAATAAAAACGAACTATAACTGGATGCCCGGATAAAGACTTAATATTTATTTATTTATTGACAATTTATATAGCGCAGTAGACAAGGCTAAGGCCTACAACAAGAGCGCTTAACACAGTTAATATCCAATATTAAATACATAAATGTGTCTTCAAATTTCTAATGAAAAGTCCAGCTGAGACTGCTCCAGTCACAATGTCCAGAAAAGAGTTCCACAGGGCGGGATTCCCCCGCGCGAATGATCTTTCCCCAAACTTAATAATTACAGGGGTTCCATTTACCGGTAACATCAGTCGCTTATGTTAATCATAGGCACAGCCCAGTGGTCAGTAATAAAAGTCATATAATAATATCTATCATAACAAATGACAAAGTCATTACATCACTTGTTACAGAATTGTATACTTTGGTATATCTTAACAAGAACACATAAAAACTGTGCATCTCACAAAACTGGACATGTTCCAACAGGAGACAATAATTCTAGAGGATATATTATTCATAACAAATGTACAATTAAAAATCTACTTAAATGAAAATTTAGGAAACTGTTCAACCGAAGACACCCAAACGACCGGTCACGCTCCCAAAAATGACGACAACTTGGATATTATGAAAAGAAAAAACCCTTCAAAACATGTTAAGCAAGAGAGAGACATTTGTCAAAACATGATACAGAAAGTCCCTTTGGGGTTGGGTCAGTGTTTAATCTAGGCCGTTTCCGGGGGGGGGGAATCGCCCTTCTCCCCGGAAATTTAAAATTCCCCCCGGAAATTTTGGAATACTGCATGGACTAACAGCGGCCCCTAGCAGAATTCCCCCCGGCTTTTTTAGTTTCCCCCCCCCCGGAGTCTAGATTAAACACTGGGTTGGGTTGGTGCTCAAATAAAATGCCTGTTCAAAACGACGACGAGCTCCAAAGAGGACACACCAAAACAATCGATAAAAACACGCGGAGGAGGAGGAGGTCAGAGCAAGAACGTGTGTCGTTGGGAAAGTTTATTCGTCTGTTTGTAACGAAGGTAGTCTCTACGAACGGAACTTAATCTCATTTCTAGGATATTGTTGATCTTCGCAACTATCTCTTTCGCCGTCGGCAAGTCACATTCGAAGTCGCAGTTTTTGAATTCGTTCGACGAGTGATGCACGAGACGAAACGCTGATCGCTCTGTTGGAAAAAGATACCGGTACAAGCCTAACGAGATATAAAAATGCTCCAAAAAATCTTAGCAACGACATAATAGATGAACCAGAAAACAATAGGCAGATGCCATAAAATTTAAGCCGTTTAAAATTTTAAAGAATTTAAATCAATTAACAATTAAATTAATTAAAATTGTATTATATAAATAAATTAAATAAAAATTAAATTTAAAAATTTAAGCCATGAAATTCATATAGAAGGCTTATGCAATTCTCAGGCTAGCAAAGCAGTAAGAAGCATTATAATCATCCCTTCATTAACTCTTAGATATCAGCAAATGATAACAGGAAGTTAAAGAACCAGTTAAAATTACATTGGCTTTGGCTGTCAAAGAGTCAAAATAATAAAGCAGTGCTAACGATCCGTGGCAGCCCGGTAAAACTATCAAAATTTATTAAATAAACCCGCTTAATGCTTAAAAAACTTTTTAACAAGTAGTAATGTATGTAATGTAACAAAATATTTGTGTAGCGCCTCTTCTGAAGAATCACTCAGAAGCGCTCCCACAGCAAATTACTGTGCATTGACAAAGAGATACGTCTTAAGTCGTTTCAAAAAGAGGGCCATAGAATTAGGAGTTGCTAAGCCACGCATACTGCATGGCGTCAAGAGCATTCCAAAGGATAGGGCCAACCGATTCAAAACCTCGTTTCAGGAACAAGAAGTAGCAACACTGTAACCCTACACCTCAATCATTTAAAAACAAAATTTCAGCAAATGAAGAGATTTTTACCAAGGTGAAGAAGTAAAAGCTAAAGGCTTCAGTTACGTCAAACTAATTAATTACCAGCCGAAATATAATATTCGGTAAAATAAGAAACAAATATGATGTAAGTTCTGATAACCTGATGACTTTCCATCCTGCAATGTGCATGCAGCGATAACATCAATACCATACACTACAGGTTTTAGCTTTCGAAACGTGAGGGAACCTCGACGGAAATGGCCGTTAGCGGTCGTCGGGTCTATTTCAATTTTCTCTCCACAGATGCCTAAAATATCATAAATATGCAAGAATTAAAATAACTGCCATCAAAATAAACGAATTTTGCATTACACTACTACGTTACGCTCTGCAGTGAATTTTGAAATATTAAAAGTTACGCGCTTCTCACTGTAAATTTGTAACTCGAAACAATAAGTATGTAACTTGAAACAATATGTAATGGTGATTGATTGATTGATTGATTTTCAAAAGGACATGCAAGACCATTTGTCATCGGGAACAAAGTAGAGAGAAAAAGTGCAAAAACAGTTGTCACTATCTGAGAAGACGTAAAAACCAATCTGCAAGAGACATCAGCAATTAAAATCTTCAATTTACAAAAAAACACCAACAAAATTTTAAAATGGAAATAAATTAAGCAAAGAGCGATTCAACCAACCAGACAGTTCAACCTAAAAAACTATACATAAAAAATATATATATATATATATATATATATATATATATATATATATATAAAACCTCAGATGCAAATTTGTCTTAAGAATTGACCATATGCCACACACCATCTGTTAACCACTTTTCCCATTTCTGAAACCAGCCACAACAAAAGCTGATCAGTAAAATATAAGATTCTCCTCGTCTCAAGCCTTCAACATAAAGACAGCGGCTACTTAAAACGCAAACTCTCAACAGAAAACCAACCGAGCTGTACATCCGCTTTGCCAAGTCGATTGTGCATTGTGACGACGAAGGACTTGTAATGATGGCTGTTCAATGCTTCGTCCATTTCATTTACCCCTGTTTGTGGCTCGTCATTTCGTTTGCCTAAAGAAAAATTCAAGTCACAATGTTCAATGGTGGCTACATGTGGGGCATGAGTGGAGATGCACCCCCCCACCAGACTTTTTTCGCTTGTTAAACCTATTTTTGGGTAATGGTCTGGTAAAACTATGGGGAAAAAACTGTGCATGACCTTTTCTTTTGCTTGTCAGCCTATTTTTCGGTCAAAGTGTAGCAAAATTAGGGGGAAAAAACTCCCTTTTGTCAGCCTTTTTCGGCAAAGTTTATTGATTTTTTTCCTTCTTTTTTCATCCCCCCACCAACTTCCTATGAATTCATTTCATCCCCCCCCCCATCAAGAAATCCTGGAACCGCCGCTGACATTGTTAACAACATCGTTGCATGATAAAGTAGTTGGTACATCAGATTCACATACTAAATTCTGTTATAAAGGAATATCAGGTATAAAAAACATGTAAGACAAGACCCAAACAAGCTTCCATGTAAATACTAGCGTACGAAGCAATGAAGTTATTTATAACAGAACTTTGTTTATATTTGCTTATATCTGGAGGACCATTATTAAGGTTGTCTCAGATATGGCATTTATGCGGCTTTATTCTTTTGATAAAAGGACATTGGGAATGTCATGCTGTACAAATGAACACATCAGATTCACAAATGACTGATGTGGTCTGTAATAAGCTATGAAGTTTAACAGAGCAAGGACGCAAACTGCAACTGAAAATGCTGCCTCCATTAAGCGAAAAATAAATGCGTTTTCAAAATTACACATCACGGTGGCCATCGTTCGACAGTGAAAATATTAGGTTGTGATACTAAGCAACTGTCCAAAATCTCTCTCTCTCTCTCTCTCTCTCTCTCTCTCTCTCTCTCTCTCTCTCTCTCTCTCTCTCTCTCTCTCTCTCTCTGTCTATCTCTCTCTCTCTCTCATATTAATTATTCTGTGCATGTTGACAATGATCCAGGCACGAGAAAGTCCGTCAATTCTCATCGTATTGCGAACTCCATACGAAGCAGAAAAGAACCCGACTTCACTTACTGTTCTCTCGTACGAGACAGAATTCCGTAGTGCCTAATGTGCTGACCGGCAACTCCGAATCTAGCGCTATGCCAGGACATGTGCGTCGTTCCAGCCGATATGAAAAAACTGCGCACAACAACAACAATAGAAAGTGCAAAATGCCCTCAGCAGAAAAAGGCACTTTAACCCTTTAACCGGCCGTGACGATTATACTCGTCCATTTTACATTGAGTTACAAATAAATGTCCGGTTAAGGGGTTAATTACAATATTTGTTTAAATGTAAGTACATTAAGCAGATTGCACTTCTTCTGCACTCAACTCTTAGGGTTCGTCCATACAGTACGTAGGCAAAAAAGTCATATTTTCACCCTCTGGCCCAGTTGCACATAGTGTACATAAGAAAATCTAAAAAAACCTCCCCTCCCTCCCTCCCCCCTCAGTGCATACGTACTACATGGATGGACCCTTAGCCATCAAAGTGCTTCTAACTCTATGAAGAAATGAGTTTAAATGCAGCATTCGATGTAGAACAACATTTCTAAGAACCAAAATGTATAACATATACAGGCAAAGATGCACATGTATATAGTCTTGACATTATCAAAACATACTCTTTAAACATCAACTTAACAAAACTAACCACACAAACACACACACACACTGTGTAAACCCAAGTAAATGCCCTATATTAAAAAACTTCTTCAATTTACCACGAAACCCGTTCTTACTTGAGCGCGTGCAAAGGCTGTCATGTTGCTAACAACAATGCAGAAAAAAGTTATCGATCAAATAAATGTGGAAGCCGATTGACAAAATACCTCGTTTACGTTTGGTTACCCGTTCTGCCAAAACCTTTTCGAGCAATTCTTTTACCAACATCTCATTGTCTTGAGTAAACGTAACTGCGTTCTGACCAGGGATCTCTCTAAACAACAATTTCAACATGCAAGAGCACACACATACAAACACACACACACACATATGGATTCATAATGTAATTCAGTCAATTTAATTAATGCAAAAAATGAAGCAGCAGAATTGATCAATCAAGAAACTTCCATGGCGCCACTATCATAATGCACTTGTAAATAAGTTTCTCAACAAGGCCACTACACAACAAGACTTTTGACCAATCATTTCACCATAGAGCAACTTATCAATGGAAAGAGGTACAGTATTTCCGTACTCGAACGAGCAGAGAGTCCAGTAATGATTTCTGCATGGTAGGCAGGCAGGCAGCGACACAGGTGGATTACACCATTAATCTAGAATATATTGCCATCGCTTTCTCTAGACCCTCGTTTTACCTTCGCAGCTTAAAGCTGCTACCAATTTATCCACAGCTAAGCACGGCTTGGTTGGCCGACAGCACCACAACTCAACCCCAAGACGGTCACCCATCCAAGCACGGGCCATGCTCAGCTGGCCTAACTTCAGTGTTCTACCAGGAACTGGTAATATGATTCCAAGTAGGCCCAGTGTATATAACGGCGCTACATAATTAATGTGATCTGTTACAATTACGCTACATTACTTATTGATAAACACGGACTATCGGCATCGGCAGGAAATAAAAGCGGCGATGAATTAAGCCGAGAAACTCACACAGTAATCAAGTGCAGAGTCTTCTGTGAAGGCGACATCACCGGCTTTTCAACGAGGGCGAGCTTGTTGAAGCCAAACTTTGAGATTGGCTCGCGATTGTCGAGGGGCGGAAAATCCAGGTCGACCTCACCATCGTCTTCGACCATGTGCAGTGTGTATGCCTCGCTGTTTTCACTGCAACAGATGACAGAAGCGAATGTTGCCATGCACAGAAAAAAAATTATACATCATTCTCCTAAGTCATCACGCCACGAAGAAGAGAAACACATCCAAGCATAGGAAAAACTAAGGCATCAGAAAACTGCTGCAAGTTCAATGGACAAAAAACATCCCAAACATAGGGCCTACAGCAGGGGTATTCAAATGGGGGTCCGCGGGCCAGATCCGGCCTGCCAGAGGCTCTGTAATGGCCAGCAAAGATACTGAAACGATTAATAACTTTCTTCTAATACAGGGGTCTCCAGAGTACGGCCCGTGGGCCGGATACGGTCCGCCAAGGCCTTTAATCCGGCCCATGGCAAGAAATGAGGAGCATGCATAAATTTATAATAGGAATCTCTTTTTCGCCGTCTGTGTCATAGAGACATAAACTTTAAATAATTATAACTTGCTTCAAATTTCAGCTGTCTTTCTCTTTACCATAGATATACGCTAACTCATGGACTCAGTCATCGCCAATTGCGTGATTTCCTGATGGAAGTCAGGTCCGAGTTTCCAGTCTTACCTTACAACTTCTGTGAGATGTATTTTCTAGTAAGTAAGTAAAGTTTTAGCTGTGGGAAAGTCCTGACTTGATTTTAAAAATTCGAAGTGAGATTGAAATATTCTTAAATGACAGGAACCATCCACTGACACCCAACAACTCACATAAGTGGCGGCTCTCTCTTTTCCATCGTATACTGCCACTGGATCAAACCAATCAGGTGCTGAACTTTTGCAGACGATATCGTCACCACTGTCATCGGATAGGATCGTTCGTTAGGTGGGGCCATTGTCAGGTAGATGTCAATCTTTTTTGTAGGAATACCTCCTACAGTCTAAAAAATTAACCATCAAGTCAGTCTGAATTAACTTCTTAAAATTAATTATTAAACAGTCTTCATCTCTACAACAATAACTATAACAATACACAAATAACAATGCAATACAATAATAATAATAGCAACAATAGAATAATAACAATACAATAATAATAATAGCAATATAATAATAACAATACAATACAATAATAATAATAATAACAATACAATAATAATATAATTATAATAACAGCAATACAATAATAACAATACAATACGATAATAATAATAACAATACAATAATAACAGCAATACAATAATAAAAACAATACAATAATAACAATACAATAATAGCAATATGGTAGAACTTCATTATAACGTACCTAGTGCGTCTACAAAATTTAGTTTGTCATATCTGAAGAACATTATATCCAATACCATCCAATATGGTACCGCATCATACGAGACCATACATTGTGGTACTTTATAACTGAGTATACGTTATAGCCGAGTCCGTTATAATGAAGTTCTACTGTACATAATATATATAATCAGTATATAATATATAAATTATATATATATATATATATCCAGGGTGCGCTTTGCAGGGGGAAGGGGGAGGGGGAATTTTCCTCCTCACTGCCCAACTACATTCCCCCACAGCTACATCCCCCAACAACTACATCCCTCCCCACTGCTCCATGTCACAAATCTCACCCTGTATATATATCAATCAACATAATCAATCACATACAAGAATAACTATAATAAAATGTTTTAAACATGAAGATTAATTAATGCAAAGTACATACAAGCAACATAAAATAAAATGTCCCAATGTTGTCTTGTTATATCTACTGGTACTAAACAGTCAAACCTTGCTCTATCTTACACTGTTATAAGAAAATAAATGACCAGAAAGAGCTTTTATGCCAACACAATTGAATTGCCGTGCCGTACGTACTCTTCCGTCGTATTTGGCAAATTCCATAAACGGATTGTTTGAACTGTACTGCTCCAGCTGTGTTGCCAATAGAGACTTTCGTGGTGCATCACTTTTTACAATATTCAGGTTTTTTGCTTCAAAATGCTCGCTATAATCACCAACTACAAACAGATTCAAACACAGGTAGTCAATTACCTGTATTTTATGACTATTATTAGCCTTTTTAGATAAATGTCTGAAAGAAATACGATACTGATATATGAGTTTCAAGGAAATATCTATAAGAACCAGAATGGGTCATTTTTATTTCAAAAGCATTTAATTGTCCTATGTTGCTAACATCACATTTGCAAGCCAGATAAAAAAAAGCTTAATTCAAGGCTTCATATAACTGTCACTACAGTAATACCACACAATTTGTAGAAAATGAAAAATCAACTCCGCAAACAATATTTGGCGGCTACCGTTGTTTTTAACGTTCTTCCACTGAATGTGTTTAATTTTGCTCTGAGCGTGCTTCTCCAGCTGCAACTTCTCGAGCCTCTGTGCAGTGTTGGACCTACGCCGATGCCCAGCTAAAATAACAGCGACAACACAGTGAAGACACTTAGCAATTTCACCTCTCAACTATTACCATAGATTTTACTCTATTGGTATCATACACTGCATATCATTATCATGAGTCAACAATGTACTTTTATGCAGTGGAGGGTGGCCATTGGAACAGCAGTGAAGGGTGGCCATTGGAACAGCAGTTCTGTCAACTGACCAGACGAAATATCAGTTCCAAAAAACTGTCTGTTATATCTTTACATGCCAAGTATAGCAAATGACAGATGCTACTTGATATTGAGACCAGCTAATAACAAAGATTGTTTATCTAAAAGTCAAATACCAGACTAAATATACTGTATGTTCTTTAAGAAATCTGTTAAACAATTATGTTAATTTCAAAAATAATAGATTTATTTGATCCTGAGATTATACCAGTAATATAGATTAGCTGTTAATAATACTTGTAATAAGAAAGTTATAATGACATAAATTCAAGTTCAAGATTGACTGAAATAACATTAAAGTAATAGAATAAGTCTGATGTTTAACAATATGGAAACCAGTCTGTCTACAATCAATTTAATTATAGGCACTAATTTCCTAAAATCCAACTTGTGGCATTTCATTAATTCTGAAAGCATTCTATCTTATTTATTTACATTCATCTGCCTGTTTCATGCTAATCAGCAGAACAGCCCAAATGATTGGTAACTGATATGAAAAACTGATAGGAAATTTTATACAACATCACAGGTTAAAAGCCTAAAACGAAACTATTACATCACAACCATGATAACCACACAGCCAGTGGCGGCTCCACAAGAAGAGCCTGGGGGGGGACCGTGCCCCCTTATTGAATGCCTGCTCCCCCTAGTGGTCCACCCCTGTTGGGACCCTATACTTACTACTACAGACCTAGTAACAAATAGTTGGCCCCCATGCTTAGAAGTGTCCAACCCAATGCCCCACCCCACCTTCCAAATCCTGGCGCCGCCACTGTACACAGCTAGCAACTGGTGCTGGTGTGCCTGTGTACTTCCCAATCTTTGTTCTAATATGTGATCAAGTATATGTATATGTATATGTACATGTATATGTATAAGTATATGTAAATGTATAAGTATTATGTATATGTATGGGAAGTATATGTACTTCCCAGTCTTTGTTCTAATATGTGATCAAGACAATAAATCCATAAAAATAAATGGTCAGCAGGAAGACAATATAAAAATTTTCAATGAATGATAATTAATTGGCAAGGAATTTACAAGCAGGTAAGCAGGCCATAAATCATGATCATTCAATTCTGGGCTGCTGGCTACTGAACTAACACAATTAATGCACTAATTTCTGCCATGATTCGAATTTTTAATTCTATTGCCAAAAAGTAATCACAACCTTTAACTAGTCTTGCTTTAAAAACCACAAAAATTATGAAAAAACCACTGAAAATCACCATTGTGCCCGGAGGTAACTACTACACAAATTTTTGCAACAAGCATTTATTTTTTAAAATGGTGAATTTTGAAAAGACTTTCTGTGAGAAACTTGTAGCTACAACTCTACAATCAGAAGCAAGATATCAATATATCAATTCAATCTAGAGCAGTAATTCTCAAACTAATGGATTTCTTGCGTGGTGGTCCCTTAGAAATTTTTGTGATGACTCGCAGATCATATAAAATTTGAATTGTAAATTAACTGTAATTATCGATACATAGGCTACTTGTTTTTTCAATCAACTATTTAATCAGAAAATTGCAAATCTTAGTCATGAAATTTAAATTCAAATGGAATCAGCACTCTTCGAGCCATCAATATGTTTTGTGTTCTGAAGGGTGTTGGTAAGATAGATATGTTGAGAAAGTAATCCATTTACGGTCCCCTTGAAACCGCTTGGGACCGCAGACCCCGGTTTGAGAACCACCGATCTAGAGATTGATTAACCGCTTAACTGGGGATCGTGGATATATCCGTCTATTTTACATTGAGTTACAGTTAAATACACGGTTAAGGGGTTAAATTATAACTTCTAATTGCTCTGCATCTTGATTAAGGTGAAGTATGGTTAAAATCTTACCGAAGTCCATATCAGGGTAGATATCACATGAGTGAGACAACTCGATGTCGGCTTCCGATGGGGAAAACGAATCACCGCCTTTGATTTCTTCAAAGTCTCTAAAAAGCATTTTCAAACAAGAAAAGATTGCCAAAGTTCTGCAAAGAAACCTTCTGAATTACCTACTATGCCAATTAATCATTAAAAAAATTATATTTATTATTATAATAGTTAATAAAATTATTGTAATAATTAAAACTAATAATAATTACCCGGTACAGGCTCCATTCATACATCTGTTGAGTCAGAAAAAGGTGCACCAGAAATCAAAGAGTAAGTCAAATTCACGAATTAAATCAATTATTCAGAAATCATTTCATGTGTCAAGAATGACTGCAAAACCTTCAATAACAAACACTACTACGAATTAACCCTTTTCCTGTTTGTCCCAAGAATACTCGTCCATTTTACACTACGTTACAATTTAAAATGAACGGTAAAAGGGTTCATATTCTCCGAGTTACATTGCCAGTTACAAGAGTAACTTATTCTTTTTCTAGCGAATGCCTTTCTTTCTCAGCCATTCAACGGCATCGGGTTGAGCCTGATGCAGGGCCTCGAGTCCTCCTTTGAACCTGGTGAGGTGGCAGTCATTGAGTATGTGGTTCATAGTCTGTCTGATGCCGCAGGGGGGCCAACTCGGGTCATCTCTGGCTCCCCAGAGAGTAACTGATAAACAAGAGTAACTGATAAATGACAACGTGAACTAAAAGCCCAAGTCGCAAAGCTTAAAATTTTGAAGTTGTCGCGACACTCAATTTTCGATATACGCTTACTTCTGCGGCCACGATGTCGGTCTTTTCTCGCTCGTGCTCGCGTGACGTTCTGCCGCGTCATCGCATTCGAGTATGAGTTCCGACATTCCGGTGTCATCGCTCGTGATGAAGGAGTTGCGGATGTGCATGACAAGAAATGCACGATCGTCGAACATTGCCATTGAAAAGGCAACTATAAATACATAGACACAGAACTCAAATATCTACTCATCAAAAAATAAAAACAACATGTCGACATTCAGATTTTACTGAATGAAATAGAAATAAGTATGATGGTAACCATCAAAAAAGGCAGCTTTCCTTATTCGGACACATAATGAGGAAGGAAGGCCTGGAGCATTTGGCAATAACTTGGAAAAGTGGAGGAAAAAGAGCCAGAGGAAGGCAAAGAAACACCTATATAGATTGCCTACGAGAAGGAATTGACGGAGTAAAGAACAACATCGAATTAATAAGAGGATGTCAAGATCGAACAAAGTGGAAATCCATGGTCGCTAACGTAGAAATACACAGCACCTAAAGAAAGAAGAAATGGCAAAAGCCCTCAAACTGGAAGACCTTGATTGATTTGATTGTTGCCGCTGGGGATTTTTAAAGCCTTGATTATCATATTCATCAATTAGGTCTTAAATTATTTACTTCAATCTTTATTATATCAATGATTTTTTACTTCCTGTTCCACACAGCACTTTGAATAAAGTACCATCTTTGGTCATTCCCCCAAAATGACCTCAGAATGGTCAAAGTCCACTCACACTTCGACCAGACTCTCCCACATATTAAATCCTTATATCCAAATAAAAAATACTGCTAATAAGTTTCCCCATTATCCTAACTAACTATCCTAACTGCTGCTATTATTGTTTGTGATCATCCATTTGGCAGTCAAAATTTCTTGATAAATAGTTTTATATACATATATGAAAACAAAGTAAAATATATTCATATGTCAAATAATATTTAATTGTATTGTATTCACACAGTAATAAAATAAACATAATATATTTACATACTTAATTCATTTGTTGCAATGTATTATTCAGCTTCCATGTATTAAAGGTTATTTCCTATGTGGCCTACAGGAATTTAAGCCAGTCTAATCACTATTTCTAATGATGTGCTGGCATATGCTTGTGCATCATGGTACTATGATGGTAGTATATCACAAAAGCACTACCAACCGACATTGTGTACTGAACAAATGACCTCCAAAGTTGTACTTTACAGTTTCTAAGGTCATCAAAATATAGACAATCCATGTCAAGGAGGTCTACACTGCAAACAGCTTTTGTGACTTTAGGATTTTATGGGTACTTCTAGCATTGGCTTCTTTAAGCTTTCCCATGTTTTGTCCTAATGATGCTTTTCCCACTAAAATAAAATCTATATTTCCCAACATATTTCCCTAATACGATATTCTGCTCCCATAGTGTAAAGTTGAAAATTAACACATGATATTCTGTGCTGAGGCCTACAGTTAAGGCTCCTACAAATTCCACCCTCAAGACGCATCACCACCAGCCTGCACAATTTGCCCTCAAGATACATGGTAAGGGCACTGCGAGAATAATCCAGATATACTGAACTACTCATTATAATCATCTCACTAATATTATGATCGTATATAATAATACTTGATAGCGATATTCCCAAAGTCATGCAGTATAGATTTCAGTGTAATGGCTGCAGACGGGTAAGTCATTCAGACTGAGTGCGAGCCATGGTGCAAGAGAAATCCCCTTACCTACCTACTCTTAAAGACAATACTGCAACAACAACGGGCTAATACACGTCTATTTTATATGTTGGCAAAATCTCTGCGCTTGTATAAGGACGTCATATTGGGGCGAATAATAGAACGAGAGAATCGTTCTCGCGGATGGCGAAATGTCTAGTATAACCGTATATGCGTTCATCTTAACGGACTAACCTATAACTAGGAACAACATTTCATAAAACACACAGTGACAACTTACTGCGAACTAATCCCACAATCTTTACCAATCTGTCCTCTACGTATCGCTTCAGCCAATCAAGCCCACGATGAGGTCCATAAAACTATGAAAGTTGCGCTACATAAATTGCGAGAAGTCGCTGAAACCGGGAGCAATTCGAGGCATTCACCAAACCATAAATGATATGGAATCCAAATTAATCCGAATCAATTGTAAAGGTGATGGTGCATTCTGACGATAAGCGGCGTTTATTTGCTAATTTAATTTTAAAATTAATCAATTTTGAAACACAGTAACTTGGAGCAATAATACAGTAAACAGTTCTTTATCCGGTTCTTAAATTTCAGTCTGGTTCTCGCCATCGATTACTATTTACTATATTATATCCAATGTCAAGTAAGTAAGTAAATCCACTGCGATGCCGCTACATGTATAAATTTCAGTAAAATAAAGGCCTGATTTCCATGACGGTAATATGGAATTTCACGATATTTATGGTTATCTTGTCAAATTAAAAGACCTTCAGTGATTGCAGCTTCACAAACTTGGTCTGACCGAAAACTTTGTGAGACGTAGACACTTGTAGCAAGTACAGAATTGGTTATAGGAATATTTCGGAAATGCCTCAAAAGAAGGTCATTGGCTATTCAAGATAGTAACCTATTGAGGCTTCATTGGCGATTAGTTGCGTTGAGCATCAGTTTTACTATCGAGAAATGGCAGAACTAGGATTATGATATCCTGTTCAGCGGTCGCGCATGCATAAGCTTCATATTAGCAACATGCCCACTCATTTTTTAATTTCAGCATAAGTGCCTCTAAGCTCATTGCTTGCTCAATACAGTATTGTATTCAACCTTCATGACAATGATGCTCGAATCTTTCTCAATTTTGACCAACCTTTAGCTTCAAAGGGTCTCCAATCACTGCCTGTTTGTCTGCTCAGCCGTTATCTAAAACTTATCTTTAATTCTACAAACAGTACGATGCTAATAGAACCCTTATTTCAGCAGCGGCTTCTATTGTTAGATAGTTTTGGTTGTTTACAAAATGGCGGACGTCGGCGGTGAAATCCGTTTAAGGAAACGGTCGAACGTAAGACCAGGTCTCGATCGTAGTCTCGATCGTAGTCTTGATCCTAGTCTCGATCAGTCTCGATCATAGTCGCGATCATAGTCGCGATCATCGTCTCGATCGTCCAACGCATTCCGACCACTCGTTTGCACTGAGACTTAGACTGTCATTACTTCTCTACTGTAGATTCTTCACTTGTTTAATGTCTGGTCTAACTGAAATTAGAGGAGATGGTTTCATAATTATATATTCTTTTATTATTAAGCTGACAATGTTAATGAAAAATTAGAGTCGAGAGGTACAGGAATAACAACAATCATCCACAAATCAGAATAAAAGGCAATAAGTTTCAATTTAAGCAGAAAACAGGCTGCTTGATATTCGATACAGACGCATCGTTTTCACTAAATGGCTTGTAATGGTGTGTGTACAATGCAAAGCAAACTGAAATCGCTTTATTAATGATACATAATACGTTGCGTATCAAATACTAATCAAAAGTTATTGGAAATTTTAAATGTTTTACCTTTACGTTCTGAATATAATAATCTTATAATAAACTTTTAATCAGTCAAATAATCCAGTGAGGAATTTCCAGGTTGTGTCCTCGAGGTCTAAGAGTGTAGTTCTGTTGAGAGGCTGCTTTAGGGGGAAGGAATTTCGGAAGTATCGTGCCGATAGCTGTCTTCAATTGCCTGGAATAAATTGTGGCCTGGTTGCTTTGTCATGTCTTCATGTGATCGCTTTTGGATTACATTGAGTCTAGACCTGTAGTTAGTAAAAGTATATAGACATTTTGCCCTGAAGTCCATCTATTCCAGGGCTCTCAAACTCAAAATGCTCTGAGGGCCGCATGACAACTTGCACAGTGACCCGAGAGCCGCAACACCGAAATCGTGTGTTTAAGACCCTGATCTAATATAATAATCTAACTAACTATGTTAAGTTAGAAAGTGCATTAATACTTCTATCACTGTTATGAAGTGCACAAATCATTTACAATCAATTGATTATAATGTCGCTGATATGATATTCTGGAGAGACGAGTCTTCAGTTTCTGTTGAAAGACTTTATGCACTGGTAGTCTTATGATGCAATGTTCCAACTTGTCTGAAAGCATTTTGCTGCCAAGCACTTTGCTTCCAGTGGGACAGTTTGCCCGCCATGTTAATCCTATTCCAATATCTGTCAACATAAAGACTTGCACGTTTATGCTTTCAACAAACACAGGCATATTATTATTATTTTATCTGTTTGTAGTACTATAAATTTTGTACGGCAAGGGTCAAGGTCAAGAGTGCTTAACAATATATACCAGTACATATGTATGCTCTTTAGAACTTCTGAGTGGGTGTGTAAAACTTAGTATGTTATATCTAAGGTATATTATGTCCAATACACTAGCACATGGGACCGTAGATTGCACTATGTTATAGCCGAGCATTGTTATTATTATTAGTATTATTATTATTATTAACGTACTGATTAATGTGGTAACTCGTTCAAACGAACTTCGTGAGCACATTACAAAGTTACAAATAACTTGTGCAAAATAACCATGTTTTAAGTCTCTCCTTAAAGGTATCCAAAGTTGGAGAGAGTTGTGTAGATGGAGGTAGACAATTCCATGCTCGAGCCGCGGCTGCAGGAAATTTTTGATCTCCGATAGAGTACGTTATAACTGAGTCCGTTATAACGAAGTTCAGCTGTATATATGAAGTGTCATGTATTAGTTTTCAGAATTATAATGGTAAATGGCTAAACAGCAAAGACGAGGGTGAATTGTGCACTCTTAAGAACAAGTGCCCCGAAGTGAAAATGGTGCAACCATGCAATGATTCGGATGTGATTCTATTATAATTCGAATATTTTAGAATGTCCTGATAAATCGAATGGAGAGGGAGGTGATGATGATGATGACAAAGTGCTGCCCAAAGAGATTGAGACCGTAGCATCGCCATACTCGCTGGAAAACTTCTTCTGGATTGTAACTGCCCTCTTAGTTTTTTACTATACCGATTTCTATGCCATTGTGATAAACGACTCGAGAATATACAGGCAAGCAGTCGGAAATTATCTCAGAACTTTGTTATTATTGTTTCAGTTAGGGGCTGTCCATTAATTACGTAAACTTTTTTTAGGCAATTATACATTTTTTACTTGTTTAACAGATGTCAAAATGACTATAAACACTTTGAATTCCAGCTTCTATCATCTTCCCATGGTAAAGCTAAATGCCCCTCAATTGTTATATTATAGTGAGTGTGTACCATGGAGGACCAATGCACTGACTCATTTCCTTTTTTTGATTTATTAAATTTATTGTAAAAATAAAATTATTTACATAAATTTACCATGACCCCCATCCCCATTGTCAAACTTTTCAAATCCTTCTCCCCTATTTTGTTTATGTAATTAATGGACAGTCCCTTGTAAAGCATTCATTGCTGACTAACAATTTATTGATTCTTTCCACAGCCTATGAAACATTGAAACAGTGTTAATCTTTGATTGCAGCTTGATTTTCTGACATAACTTTTGACTCGTATTAAAATTAATGTAGATGGTTCTTGCCTAGGCATCTTTTGACATGGCCTGGCATTCTTTCACTTCAGAACTAGTTCAGCCCAATGCATGATATCATCTGTAGCATGCACACACCTATTTAATATAGGATTTATCTGATAGAATTATGTAAAAGCGCTTTTGTCGTAGGCCTTAGCCTTGTTTACTGCGCTGAAGAAATTGTCTAGAAATAAATAAATGCATCTCAGGGAGGCTGAGGATGAATGTGCGAACCAGTAAAATCTTAGAAAAGCCTAGATTGTTGATATACTTACAAACGATTCTTGATCATTAAAAAATATAGGTCTGTTGAGTTTTACTATTTGGTTCATATGCAGTGTTTATTCTAGGTCCTTTTGGGGGGATTCCCCCCAGTTTTAAAATCCCCCCAAAATGTATATGTTGGCTTGGGGGATGGAAATTTCCTCCCCACAAAAAAACGTGGAGAGACAAATCTTGTTCCCCACACATTTCAAACTCCCCCCCCCCCAATGTCAAGGTGGCTAGAATAAACACTGGTTCATATGTGGTTTTTATGGCAAATACTGTGAGGATGCAGTTTGCAATGTTGCACTTGCAGTTGTAAAGATGTGCGTATTTTTAGAACATGGCTAAACATAGGACTCGTTCTAATGACGATAAGCCTGCTGGTCGCGTTCTATCTCATCGTCTTCCTGTCTTTCTACAAAAAGGTTAATCCCGACGAGTGGGAAACAGTTCATCCGGCCGCGATCCCCATCGCCACGGGTTCAGGCTGTGCTTCAATAATTTGGTGAGCGAATGCTCATCTGTCATTTGCATTTGGCCTAAATTCAAAGTTTAGCCGAGCTTACGGCTGTACTTTTCTTTGGAATAGTTGAACTAGAGATCCACACCAGTGGCAGTTCAAGGATTTCTTGGTGGTGGTGGGGGGGGGATGAAATGAATTCATAGGAAGTTGGTGGGGGGGGGAAATGAAAAGAGAAGAGAAAAAATGATTAAACTTTGCCGAAAAAGGCTGACAACCGAAAATTTGTCTCCCTAATTTTATTACCCTTTTACCAAAAAATAGGCTTAAAAAGGTCATCCGCAGTTTTTCCCCGTAGTTTTGCTAGACTTTTACCGAAAAAATAGGTTTCACAAGAGAAAAAAGTCTAGAAGTCTGGTGGGGGATGCATCCCCACTCATACCCCACGTGGAACCGCCAATGATCCACGCACTTCCAGTTTTGAAGTAACATGCTCAGTTATGCCAAACAGAATTGAATGCATCATTGTATTGTGAAAGTACCACAAGCAGGCAGCTAATATATTGCACATCTTCAGTAATTTTAAACTACCGGTACTATAGACAATCCCAGTTTTGGATCAAACCTATATAACAACATTTCGGCCTATGGCTGCTTATAATAATAATATTAATATTAATAATAATAAATAACTATAATAATAATAATAATAATAATAATAATAATAATAATAATAATAATGACAACAGGGGTTTAGAGTGGTTCAGTAGGATATCTCCTGTTTGAGAACCGCTGTTTCACCCATCCATTCTTTGCTGTGTGGTCTCATTAATTAGGTATTTACCATCTTGTCGTGTAGTCAATTTGTTCATGTGTTCTCCTTTGTCTTCTTGTCTTTTAGTCTACAAATGCAACAAAACTTTGCAGTATTATAGTTATAGTTACAGTAATTGACATGTAAAATCATTGGGTTGTGTTTTAGCTTCTTGGTGTCGTTGTGGCCTGTGTGGAGCATTCTGACGCCACTGATCCTCTTCACGCTTGTCATGGGCGTCATAGTCATCATAGCAATGCTGCCGAAATTTTAACGATATTACTACATCACACGAAGCCTGCCAATAACCAAAAAAAGTTGACGGGAACATTCAAACTGCTTTAGTCAAGCCCTAATCGCTTCACGTCTGGTTGTTACAAACGTGTATACTGAGAACAACTGTCTTGCATGTAATGTCTTTGCAGTTGGAACTGTTAACTGGAACATATATTGATCATTCAGATTAAATCTAAGCATATTTAAGTACAGTAAAACCCCATTATCACGGACTTTATGGGCCCAAAAATCCTCCATGTTAGGTGTGAAAGTCAGTGTTATACGAGTCTGAAAATTAAGACTGCCGGTCCAAATAAAATGGTTTGTGCAATACTGTACGAGGGGCCCGTGTTATCTGAGTCCGTGCTAACGGAGTTTTATCATATCATTTCTGTAGTTCCTTTTCAATCTTGTTATTACTGTTGAAGAACTGATGACTTTGAATTTACAAATTATATTGTAATTGCTTTTACAGTAAATTCATCTGGTTTTATTAGAAATTTTCTCACACGGAGCTTGTTTGTGGCTGACTGAATCTAAAGAGATGTTTGATCATTTCTACAGTTGACACAGGATACAGTTTCAGTTCTGATGACCATTAGTCAATAAAACATGAAACTTCACATCAAACCATGTTCCGAGCAAGGACAAGTCATTTTAAAGACCCATAGAATTTACAAAAAGTAATGTACAGTATCAGAAAGCATTTGGCTGAATAAAATCGAATTAGCAAACATTTACGCGACGCCGTCATATTTGACGGGCAAACAGCTGTACATTACTGTATTTACGGTATATATTGGTCACTGATACTCTCGCCCTCTGCCGAATGAGTGGAGCCATGTTTCTGGTTATAAGCAATTCATATGTAATTGATCTTGCAACGGTGATAACATTCAATGTTTCTTGCCAAAGCGAAAGAGGGAACGTTTCTGATTTGCCGGAGTGAAGTTCAATGGCTTTATCTAAATAAATTGACGAGCAAATCGACCATATTAGTGAGCTGATGGTATTGATTTTAACGCACCCGTTTATAATTGAAAGAAAGTTTTATTAGGCTATTGGTTTTCTATCGAGAAATGAGTTGATACACTTTAGTTTATCTAATCACTATGTTAATTATTTGAAGTGGATATTTATCAATATCCGCAAAATTAAATTCAATTTCAAACGAAGTGGTTATTTATAAATATATTCACAAAACTCAATTTCAAATGTTGGTGGCTTGTCTTTTTTGCAGTGGCATAGAAGTCATTAATTTAAGTGTGTAATTGATGATCATGATGATGATGATGATACTTTTTCTGCATGCAGTCTCCAACTCAACAAGAATATCTTACTCTACTAGATAAAACCCTCTCCGCTTACTGCCATGGTGCTGGGTTTAATTTTCGGGGGAGTCCGAAATTTGTGAAGTAGGCCTATTGTAAGAGGTGAGAGATTTGATGAACGTTGTTACACATTGATGGATATAATTACTGTCAAAATGGCATGACGTACTTTATCATTTATGGACGGCCCTCTTAGTACCATCAAAAATTTTTGGCGATTAATCCATTAATATAATGTTCATATATTGGAAAAAGCAACGTCCCCAGAACTGAGCACTGGCGCACTCCACTAATAATTCTTTCCAATTCCGAAGGGAACACCTGAGTTTTTGTCTAATTATCATTAACCAATTTGATCCCAAGCTAGTTTCGTGGTCGAAGGATTTTAAAATCTCAAAATTTGCAAGATATGTTAGTGCAAATAAATTGTGAAAGAGAGAGAGAGATGCAGACAGACAGATAGGTAGACTGACCGACAGACTGGTAGAGTTACATGCTGCCAACAGCTTACTACATGAATGTTGAGGGATTCTAAAAATAAGTATGATCTCTGCAGCCTGAAAAATATAGCGCTATATTTTACAATTTAGGCGAGAGCACAAACAAACGCCATCTTTGACCACAAGGAGAGGCGAATTTTGATTCTTTAATCTTCAAATTAAATCTATATTAAGTTAGATATTTTATGATTTCTTAAATATTTGGTCGTAATTTTTATTTAATTCTGACAGAATGTTTTTTCACGTAAGCTGCATTTTATAGCTAAAGGTATATTTTTTAGCGAACGCTTGTGAGCGATATAACCGCATATTGTCGTATTATTATTATTATTATTATTATTATTATTATTATTATTATTATTATTATTATTAAATGGTTGTTAACGCGCTTTAAGTCATTCACTAAGTGAAGAATCACAAGTGCTGGATGAGTCACGTGACCCAAACAGCGTAGGCCAAACTTTTTAAAGTTGTTCAAAAATGAAATTTTAGTACGAATCTTTTCAATTTTTATAGGTATCTCTGGATCATGACATCTTGCTTCATCCTCGGTACTTTGGACCTAATTTGTTGAATACTGTGAAGCAGATGTTGTTCAATGAAGTGGAGGGTACTTGCACGGGAAAGTATGTTTGCTATTTAGCCTATTTAAGAGATTTCTCATTTTGATTGTCAGTGCTGATGAGTTTATTTCCGGGTTTAATAATTTTTGGCAAACCATGTTATTGTCACTTCATTAACTTATCATTACATGTAATATGATCTTAGTTAAGTGTTTTTTCGTTACCTATTTTCTTGATTAATTAAGGTTAGTTTGATTCATTTGTCGTGTTATCTTACTTTTATTATTGACATCTGTTCAGACTATATATAGTTGTATACACATGAGATAAAATAAATAAAATTGATTGATTGATTGAATAATTTCATTGACCATGTCTGTCATATCAGACCAAAGAAGATTCAGAGTAGCACATTCATTCACAGCTGACCCAAGGAATAAAAGTTAACACAGAAAGCTGAATGGTAGTTGGTAGATGGGTGAAGATAGAATACTGTGGAGAAGTCTTGCTGACCTGTTTTCTGAATGGAACAGGAAGAACTAAAACTGAGACTGTATCACAAATATTTATTTAGATTTTTTACTTTTCTGTAGGTATGGATTCGTCATTGCTGTCACCACTATAGACAACATTGGTGCTGGTATTATTCAGCCCGGTAAAGGATTTGTAGTCTATCCAGTGCGCTATAAAGCCATAGTATTTCGCCCGTTTAAGGGGGAAGTCCTCGATGCAGTTGTAACGCAAGTGAACAAGGTTAGATTTTAGGCATATACATAAACGGATTTGCTTTTTGTCGCAATTATATAGTGAGTGCAACTATATCTTTGATGATTTGACTCTTTTCATGAATTATGATAAATTATTGCAATGTAGAAAATGCATGCGTGCGTGCGTTTGTGATGCGCTGCAGAAGACCTTGCATGACCTTGACTGCGCGGGATATATATCTGAATTGTGGTGTGCCGAACTTTGCCAAATGACAGGCGGATGGAACTAAGATCTAGTCACTGAAGTCAGTTGTCCCCCCTCCATCCAATACGGCTAAATTTGGGGACAGATCTGTCTCGAGGGGAATCCTTTACTTTGGAACGCCCTCCCCGAGGAAATAACCAGGGAGACCACCCAAGGTCGGTCCCCACACAAACTAAAAACGCACCTATTTGCAGTATTTGGAATCTCGTATGAGATGACTCTGTAAAGCGCTCTTGACTATGGCCTTTGCCAGGCAGATAGCGCTACATAAATTGTCACATAATAATAATAATAATAACAGAATAAAGGGGAGAAGGCACTATTTGCAGACGTTGGAGTGCAAAGTTTCTTTTTATTTTGTTTTTGTGTAAAAGTATAAACTGGATTTTTTTTGCTATCAATGTGGAAGTAAGAGACGATGTTTTATTTTAGGTTGGAATGTTTACCGACATTGGTCCTCTGTCATGCTTCATATCAAGACACGTATGCTTTTATTGTTCATTTTCAGATTTGCACTTTCTAGAGTTCTGGCACTCCTGGAAAAAACATTCATGTACAGTAAAACCTCTTTAGCTCGCATCTCTTTAGCTTGCACCTCTTTAGCTCACCAAACTCCCCTCTCGCCATGGACGGATTAAGAATGGATTTCCACCCGTGTAATTTATCAACTTAAGCTGCCAGATTCGCTGCTCAAAATTGTTTTTGTATTGATTATTTTGCAGAATATTATTCAGCATTTATTTTGTGATTTTTTTGGGGTTTTGTTTTTTTTATTTTCAAATATTCATTTTATTTTGACTATAATATTGAGTAAAATTCTTATGTCACTTACTTAGTTATGTGCAAAGTGATAAATTTTCAAGATTTAGTTATTTGTTTATGGTAAATAAGTAAGTAGATATTTTTGCAGTTTGAGTTTTATTCTGATCTCGAGCTCTCTCTCTTTCTCGATCTATGATGTCTATATTTATCCTTTGGCCCCATAAGGTCAATATTTTGACTTCATAACATGTTGGTTATATGGATTGCTGTTGCTAAAGGGTTAATAGTCAGTCAACCTGTGGCTGCCAAATATCAGATTTGTATTGATTAATTTATAGAATATTATTCAACCTCTATTTTGTGATTTTTGGTTTTATTTTTTTATTTTCAAATATTCATTTTATATTGACTATGAAATGCAAGTGACTCACTCACTCATGAAGACGGGTGATTAATGATGAGTGATTTTCGTAGGAAAATCGTGGCGAGAGGGATTTTACTTGAATTTTACTGAAACACCAAGATATTTTCAGTTTATGAAGAAGTCTATCCAAAGGGGTTGACAAGATTTTAGAATTTTGTCCCTAGTTATCCAAATGTGATGCTTCTGGTTGCATTTGGGAAGCCATCATGTGAATATATATGACTGGATTTTGTCAGGTTATGTCCCTCCGTTGAGAGACACTGGTTTAGGCTACATTGTGCACTGATGATTTTGAATTGATTGTATATTGTTAATACACATTTGTTGCTAAAGATATTGTTTCTCTCTTCAGTCCATTCCTGCTGACATGGAATTTGATCCAAATTCCAATCCTCCATGCTACAAAACTAAAGATGAGGTTTGTATAAAATAAAAGTTTAAAGTTATTCTTTCTGATCTCTCCCATCTTATGACTATTACTTAGCTTTAAAAAATTTAAAAAAAATACAGAAGATTCTGAGGAAAAGCTACTGTAATGTAACCTTTCTACCGTTCATTTATTTTTAACGTAGTGTAAAATGGACAAGCATTCTCGGGGCAAATGGTAAAAGGGTTAATGTTACTTCATCCTTTATTGCAGTGGTTCTTAACCATGGCTATTTGTACCCCGTGAGGTTACTAGAGGGGTGCTGTGGAGGTATGCAGAATGATCCGGAAATAGTCTGCTTTAAAGATTTTTACTGCAATTTACTCTGTACGTTGTGTACAAATACTGCACTAAACTAGAAAATATATTGCAGAGCAAAGTTTTGTCTTGCGATAAGGCATGCTGGTGGTGAGGAGGGGGTATTTCACTCTTATTGTTGTTTCAGGGGTACACAGTGGTGGCTCCAGGATTTGGCAAGTGGGGGGGGGGGGGCGTTGGGGTGGCAACTTCTAATCATGGGGACCAACCATTTGTTGTTATGTATGTAGCATTAAGTATAGGGTCCCTATAGGGGGTGCCACTGGGGGGGCTAGGCACTCAATAGGGGGCACGGGCCCCCCTGTGGAGCTGCCACTAGGGGTACGTGATTACAAAAAGATTAAGAGCCACTGCTTTGTTGACTGAAGTTGGTGTGTGTGTGTGTGTGTGCAGCTTAGCTTTAGATTAAGTAATGTATTTGTTCAAACAAAGTGGAAATGTGGTTGTCTTTTATACTTTAGCTGCAGTTATTACTTATGCAGTATATAGGCAATCAGTGATTTGCTAACTGGTTTTGCGGTTTGGTTTGTAGGACACGGTCATACAGCAGGACGATGAGATTCGAGTTAAAATTGTAGGAACACGGGTTGATGCCAAAGATATTGTACGTTTTGATTTATCTTTTCTTCTTTTGACATCAGTTCCAAATTAATCTCATTTCTAAATTAATTTTGTTGAAATGAGGTGATGGAAATTATTTGTGGAGTTGCAATAACCTGTAGTAAGTGTTGAAGGCTTTGAGCCCGTGCCTATTTTGTTGATTGTGGAAATGGGAATCCATGTTTTGGCTATTGGCTTCTATTGAGCTCAGTGATTTCATGATTGGTAATGAGCGGAAGTATGAGGGAATAGATGAAAGGGAAAGCACAGAAAGGGCGACCAAGGACATCAATGCTGGATTAGATGTTCGTTCCTACATCAAGAAACAAGTATTCAACCCAGAAGATGGAAGCTCAAGATAGAGAGGAGTGGCGACGCTGGAGTCCATACTCTTGTCTTTGGACAGATCACCTAAAGAAGAAGAACTAATAATTAATGCTGCAAAGAGTCAGGTTGGGTCTCAAGTACAGGATGCTGGAAAAAGAAATGGGGCAGCCCCAAAGATATTCTAAAATATTGGATAAAATGTTACATGAATTTGGTATTTTTGGTAGTGTTTTTGATAACCCTTTAAGTTACATGACTAATTCTGTGATTTTCACCACTTAAACCTTCCATTGACTTTAGAACATGATTTTTGTACCATGCCTTTTTACTGTATTTGAAAATAGACTATTTTTTCTGTTTGCAAAAATGATACTGAATTTGAGGTGTCTTGGTTATTTGTTAATATCAGTTTGCCATTGGAACTCTTATGGACGACTACTTGGGTATGTAGACTTGTATTTCCCGTTGTTTGAATGAAACCAATTTCTAAAACAGCTGCTGATCAGAGAAGAAGTAAAAACTTGCTGCAACCATTTTTGTTCTCGGATTTGGCTGCATGGTGGTCCACTTTTCACCATTAACCCCTTAACTGGGGATCCCGAATATATCCGTCCATTTGACATTGAGTTACAGTTAACTACACGGTTAAGGGGTTAAGCCTTTCATAAATCCTTTCATTTGTCAATCTCATTGATGTTTCCAATGTCTGTCTGTTTACTTTTGACCCTGTCTGATAGCAAATTAGGTGATCTGGTATCTTCCAAAGTTTGAATTCTCATTTTATGTATAGCACTAATAAAAGTGCAAAAACTGTCATATTACCTGACTATGATGTCTATGATGACTATGTCATATTACTTGATTATGGCCTTCGCCAGGCATATAGCGCTATATAAATTGTCATTTATAATAATAATAATTTCTGAATTGGGTGATAAAAAGCATGTTGGAATTTTATTCATTGTTCATCTGGTGATTGTTATTTAGTATAATATGTCTGTTTTTTGTCTGGTTATAATCATGTGAGAAGTTTACATTGCTTACGTAAAATCAATAATAAATTGTTGATAAACCAATAAATGAATAGTCAAATTGTAGTTAGAATGTATTAATGTTATTACCGGTACTTTCTTGTAGGACTGGTGAACTGAAGACATTTCAACCCTCCATAAGACGTTACATTTTGAACCATAAACTGTTGCAGACCTTTTACTATAGGAAGAAAGTGTTGTTTAAATGCTTCTGTGGATTTTTCTTGTTATTAGTGATCTGAAGTAACAGTTGACTAATAAAATGAATGCCTGATTATCTTTGATTAAATTGCCAGTATTTATTATGCAATTACAGTAAATACTGAGAAGACTATTAGTACTATAATAGTGAAATGCAAGAGACCAGGCACATGTACATGAATGCAGGCACCACAAGTAGGTACGGGAAGTTAAATGGGGCGGGAAGTTAGAAGAGTGGTAAAAACACTGGATGGTGGAGCAGAAGGTCACGGATTCAATTCCCACAGGAGCCCTAATGTCGACTTGGCCTTACTCGCTAGAGGGCGGTGGTAAACTGAGGAGCAGCGTTAAGCTGCAAGGTAAACGTGGGTCTGGGTAAAGTATAATGACAACTTACCCTAAATTAATCATTTATACCACCTACATCACTGATTGCCCAGACCAGAGGTAAGCGCTGGAACCCAACGCTTGGACTCAAGTATGGGATAATGGGACCTACCTTTACCTTTTACCTGTACAATAGGTGAAAGAGAAACTGAGTCCCCAAGTTCAGGAGATTTAATAGCAAGCATCCTACAATTATTGTTGGTGCAATTACTGATTTACAGCAATTCTCAATTTGTTATTATCAAGAAGCTGCACATCATACTAAAAAATATGAAGATGTGGCCAAATAAATATGCATGCAATTTTACTGCATTCCTTAACAAACTATGTCAATGGACAATGACTTGAAATTATAAACAATCAAAAGAAATAGTACTCTCCTAGGAAAATGGTATGCATGACACATGTTCTTGGGTTCAACATAGCTCACAATACCATGGCTTTGAGCATATTTCCATTGTAAACTCATCCTTAAAATTGTATCACCATCTTGGCTTTAAAAATTAACATTTTATTTAACAAATCAAATTTAATTCAATACCTCTCATGCCATTGAAACACTCAACTAAACATCTCTCCAAACAATAAACTTAACTTTCCTGTCAATAACTCTCAATACCTTGCCACCAACTGAAGCACCACTTGCAGCATAGGTGACCTGGTCTTTTGTGGATGGATTTGAAGTACCATCCATTGATACCCTCAAGTATTGGAACTGGTGCTATAGAAGTGCATAATTGTTATTACTAGATGCATTGGTACTGTCTTTAACCTATTCAATCACTCGAGTTAATCCAGTAATTTATAAATTTGTTTCGATTTATTCAGAACAATTAAATCTGAACGTTTATCCAACAAAATGTTCTACAGTACTTTATATGCAAAGTGCAGTCTCAAGAGGTGACATTATGAAACTATATACTGTAAAAGTGTTTGTCTCACAATTGCAAAATCTTTATAATACGAATGATTTAATAAATCTAATAAGCGGAATACATTATAAAGTCAAATGCAGGCACCAATTTAAGGCACATCCTTTAATCAGCAGTAATTTTTTCATAGACAAATCACTTCTAAATGATGCACAGCGCTAACAAAAGTTCTACACCTCGGTGCCAAAGTTAGGACTGCTATCACTTCCGTGAAGACTTCTCTCCAAAACTGGGCTTGGCATTTCAGAATCGCTGTGCGTGCCCTTCTGTCGCGCCACTGGCTTCGCCTTCTGAGCGACCGGAGGCAGCTCACGTGGCGGAGGCATCAAAAAGTTATCCTCCTGCTGAAGTAAAGGCTTTGGAATGGGCGCGTTTTCTTTCCCCGTGGCCGACATTCTCAGCCCACCGACGGCATTCAGTCCAAGAAACAGCGCCTTTCCGACCATAGAGTTCGACGAAATGCCCGAAGGCGATTCCGGAACGGAGCTGTTGGGACGACGCGACAGAAGTGAGCTGAAATTAGCCGTGGCTGATTTGTGCACACACTGCTTCGCCTTCTTCCCGTTATAGTCACGGATGTTAGTGTCGGCGCCATACACTATGACGAGCAGCTCTGCAACAGAAGAGTGATTCTGCATTGCAGCCAGATGCAGCGGAGTATATCCACCACGAGTTCTACAAATGCAAAAGCACAACTTTAAAGCATTTAGTTATATGGATATATATATATGTATATATGTATATATATATATCACATAAATAATATCACATGTAGCAAAGAGACAATATAATTACATAAATTTCTTGCAATAATCCTACAATTTTGTCATACACGTGCAATAACACAATGACAATTTTTATTACATCAAAACATTTAGGTGTAATGAAGGCCCTGTACAGCACCTTTGACTTTAGCCACCCAGCTATGTCACTGCCCTTAAGAAATTGTCAAGTTTAATAATAATAATAATAATAATAATAATAATAATAATTTTACTCCATCCTTTTATTATTTAATTTCAAATTTTAAAAAAACCAAGATTTTAGTGCTACAAAAAGTATAAATTCTAAAGTAATGAACTGCAGAATGCAAGCATTTAGCTGTCAACAATGTTGTCATTTCCAAGTGTAGTCAACCAATCAAATGCAGATATATCCCCGAGACTCGTTCCTATTACCCTTCATTTCTTGCACCCATTTCACAGCTCTCATTCTCGTTTCCTTCAAACTTAAATCACATTTCATAATAACTAGCATTACAATTATGAAACATTACCGAACATTGACATCTGCACCGTTTCCACACAACAATTTGACCACATCATCCTGAAAAATTAAACATGAATGAAAGTCTAAAAATAAGACACAAACAGTCAATCAAAATGCAGTCTGATTTAATAGCAACATCAATCACTAAACAAATTTAATTTCTAAAAACACTATCTAATGAAATAGCAACCTCAAATTATTAATAGAAACAAAAGTAAAATTTACAACTGCACATTACGCTCAAAGAAAATGATTTTGCGCACATTTACACTGTACTAAGTTTACGCAGAATTCCAACTTTAACCCCTTAACTGGGCAACTATTTGTAACTCAATGTAAAATGGACGAGCGTTACTCGGGGCACCCAGTTAAGGGGTTAAAACACCATTGAACAGCACACATCAGAATGTAAATTTTCAAATCTTCACTGATCTAGTCAAAACATGAAATTTTATCATTTCCAAAATCCCCTTCATCTCAGATAAATGATGGAAAACACGAAACGGACGACCACCTTGCCGTGCTTTGCCGCCCAGTGCAGAGGAGCGTAGCCGGTGATGAAATCCCGCTTTCTCGCCAGCTCAGGATTGGTCTGCAGCATCTTAAGCATGGTCAAGTACTCGCACTTGGCAGCAGCCAACAGCCAATCACGATCCAGTTCCGTAAACGTTATTGCGTAATCGGCACCTCCGTCGTCGTTCTGCACGGGTTTACGAGATTCTCTCTTATTTTTCGGAGCGAGCGGCCGCGCTTGAGACTGGCTTTCGGACTCAACCTGGTTGATATTTCTTGCCAGATCCTTCACTCGCAATCCACCAGATGTCGGCTCTTCGGCAACTGGATCCAATTTTGGAGTTGAACATCCATTTTGAGGGTGAGACGACTGCCTTCGTACGGCATCTGGCTGATCCACTAGTTTATAAACAACGAAATTTAACGCAACATGATTTGCATTTCTGCTATATAATAATGAAAACAATAGCTTTTATAACAATTGTTCAATATTAAGTCTTATCAGATCAATATCGTCTTACATCAAAGATGGCCAAGATTTTAAAAGGTGATCAAAATGTTAGTCATTGTAAGATCTACCATGCCAACTATTTTGATTTTCCCTCTCCAATCAGGGGCATAGCAAGGAATTTGATTTGGGACTCGGGAGGGTATAAATATTTTGGGTGGGTATAAATCTTAACTATAAACCGCATAAACCATATAAACCACATATAACCACATGTAAATGACATAAAAAACTTTAAAGTAGACTGATTTTTGGAGGGTTATATACCGATATACCCCCCCCCCCCCCGTCGCTACGCCTCTGTCTCCAATGACGGACATGTTGGTGCCTACAAGTCATGAATAACACCTAATACTAAAACCCGATTCTTACACTGGCATTGAGCAGATTAGAAACCAAACAGATGTGCAACTCGGGAATTCTTACAAAAATTTCAATTTTATTCAAGACAGACCAAATGAGCCAATCAGCTAAGAAATCAGCAAAGATCTAACCTGACAACTTCTCTGTGTTGTCTTCTGAGCCCGATTCCCCTTTTGCCTTATCCAATTTCTCCGCCCCAGTTCCAACCGCCATCTTGACCTCATTGGCAGGCTCCTCCTCTTCCATCGGAGAAACCAAACTATCGTGCGAAATTTCAAATTCCTGCGACACTTTTGGAGACACAAATGGATTGATTGCCTTCTGGTCATCAAGCTCTTCCACACTCTTCGATCTGCTTTCTGCCTTCGTAACCAAGACATAATCGTCCTTGTCTTCAAAGGCAACATTTTTGTCAGTCAGATCGTCACAACTCTGACTCTTCTTACTCGTGTCATTAGCATCCTTCACATTAGCCGTGGCCTTCCCCTCTTTTTTCTCTTTCTTTTTCGTTTGTCCAGCTTTTGATGACACATCTTCCTTCTGCAAAAATATGAAATTACAAAAATCAGTAGACTCTGAGTGAAAAATACAAAATAACTGTAAACGCTAAAAGTCTTTACAGTGGCATAGATAAGATCAGGTCAATGCCACTGTGTGAAGAATTACAATAAGGGGCTGTCCATTAATTGTGTCAACAATTTTTGGGCAATTTTTGACCCCTCCCCCCTTGTCAACAACTGTCAACTTTCACTTATCCCCCCCATAATTACGTCAAAAGCTTTTGACTCCCCCCCAGGTCCCAATAACAAATTTATTATTTTTGTGGTGATGACCATTTTTCCCCTTTTTTCCTCATCGAGTGTCAAAATGTGGTGGTGATGACCTTTTTGCCATGCATTTTTCCATTGTAATAAGTAGTATTCCATGAAATTTCCTATTTTTTGATTATTTGTAAAAAGTGAAATTGTTGACGTCAACTTCTCTTGACCCTCCCCCTGTCAACAACTGTCAAGCTTTTTCAAACCCCCCTCCCTAAATTGTTGACGTAATTAATGGACAGCCCCTATTCAAATCGAGTGGTTTGACGATGACAGGTAAAGGATCCATTTGGACAAAACTATTGCGTCCTCCTAGGCTCGTAAACACGGTAATTCGCGCCAGCTACCTGTGCCTGTTCAGGAAAGGGGTCTCCGCCAAAATTTCCTCCCTCTCTGAACTTCTTCCTAAGGGTGAGGACCTTCTCGCCGCGGGGATTTAGCTTGACCGTGGCCAGCGTATTGACGAAATCCTTTATCTTCTGTCTGTTCGCCGTCTTTCTCTTCGGATCGTTGAGGAAATTCTTGAAATGAGCGACGAGTTCGTGGTTGTGAATTTCTCCGCCCTTAGACAGCATGAACGACCGGACGATGTCCATCGTCAACAGCGGATCGCCGTCCTCCGTCCCCTTCGCAGCCGCAGCCATTTTCCCACAAAACGGATGAGAAAAACAACAAAAATTAATGTCAACAAATACAAGAA
This sequence comes from Metaphire vulgaris, assembly GCA_018105865.1. Lineage (NCBI taxonomy): Eukaryota > Metazoa > Annelida > Clitellata > Crassiclitellata > Megascolecidae > Metaphire > Metaphire vulgaris. The sequence continues at coordinate 9,777,134 of CM030862.1, read as the reverse complement.
ATATTCTATGTATGGGTTACCGTTAATTCAAACTCTCGAAGTCAGTGAGATCATAGAAATTAAAACTCCGGTTTGCTAATTGCTATCCACAATACATTGATATTTAAACGCAAGACGGGGCCTGATCTCGAAGCGCTGCAGTCCGCAGACCATTAATTGCTTGTTTGAATTTGATGCGGTCAGAAATTGGAAGCCAATGTTAGGTGTCAAGCATAAAATCTTATATGCTAGAGGTGATGAGGAGCTTTAGCAACAAGACGAGCCGCAGCATTTAGGACAGCCTGCAGATAACAATTATGCACTTCTATAGCACCAGTTTTAATACCAAATGTATCAATCGATAGTATTTCAAAAAATCCATCCGCAGAAGACCAAGTCATTCCAGAGATCAGTCCGAAAATAGTGGAAAGCAGGCTTCTGGGCAGACCAAGATAAAGAGAATTGCAATAATATATATGTCCCTCAAAGAGTCTGTTTCAGAAGCGGTTTTGGCAATATCGCCTCATGTAAGTGGAAGCAAATTTTTTAGCGCCTACTTTCAGGTGCATTTTTATACCGTCTGTATAAAAACTATAATTACAAAATAATATACATTGGAATAAAGTACATGAAATGTGAACTCTGCCGTCCAGTTAGAATTTGGAGCGCGTCCTGGTACATTTTCCAACGTTTTGATTCGACGACCTAGTTTTGTCGATTGGGAAGTTTCTTGATGACCTCATTTCCTTGTAATACTGAAAATAAATATTTTTATTAATTAAAGGAAATTCTTTAATTTAAAGATTAAAGACTGAACGATTTCTTTCACAACGTTAACTGCTCTTAAAGCAGTTAATTTGAATAAACTCGCTGTCAAATTGCTTGGGATTTTTAAAAAAAATACAGAAGTCTCACAGTGGTTCTCAACTTCTCACACAGGTCACACAGGTATCCTATTGATCCGCTCTTAACCCAAGTTGTTATTACAATTATTATTATTATTATTATTATTATTATTATTATTATTATTATTATTATTATTTAAAAAGTATAATCATTATGATCATTATGCAGGTGTTTTAACCACCGTTATAGCATTGCTTTTATTCGCAGTCGATAGTCTTTTTGATAAAGGAGAGCACGGGAGTCAGATATCGTGTTTCTTGTGGCTGGTGGTTGGACAGTGTTTATTCTAGGCCTTCTCTGGGGGAATTCCCCTCACGTTTTAAAATTTCTGCCCCCCAAAAAATTATATGTTGGCTGGGAGGATGGAAAATTTTCTCCCAAAAGTGTGGAGACTCAGACCTTGTCCCTCCCCAAATATTTCAAAATCCCCTAATGTCAAGGTGGCTAGAATAAACACTGGTGGCTGGAAATCCGCAGATCAGTCCATAAGTGAAGTATAGAGACGTTTTATTATTCGTAGTGGATAGAGACCCGACTAATTTTTAGTGTTAAGTCGTCATTCCTTTAAGCTTTTGCATGATCAATGAATGCAGCATTTGACTGCATTCATATTTGCTGTTTTAATATTGAAAACTAACAAATCAGCATTTCATGCAAGTGTTCTTACAGGAGACCTTAACACGTTGCTTATTGTCTTTGAGGCAAAGTAGCTGTACAGTAGTTTTTTAGTGGTTGTAGCAAGTAGAAGTTATTGATATGCTACTATTATATTCACTTAACGCAGCATGATTTGAAGTGGCTTAGGAGGTATTACTGCCTGTGTGAAAGCCACTGAGAGTGCTAACGGGCAGGGTGGGATTTGATGTGCAAAGCAGTGGGGGGATGGGCCGAGCGAGCGCCGAAGGCGTGAGGGTCAAGGAGGCAGGCGGGGTCTGGGGAACGTCGTGAGCTCCCCCGCGGGGTCCAGGGCGGAGCCCCGGCCGCCGATTTTGGTGCATTTTTGTCGTAAAAGAACGTCGCTGGTGACACTTAAATGTCATATAGTTGCAGCTTAAGTAGCCAATATTATTTATTGTTTTAATTTCATAAAATGGGCCTATTTGGCCGGTGTGCTTTGAATTGGAGGAGGGGGGAATGCTCACGTTAAGCAAAATTTTGCAGTCTACAAATCTCAAAAGTTCTACATCCGCGTCCGGGAGGTGCCTTTGTTTACGTTCAGAGTCATCAGGACTCAGGAGGAGCAGGCCTGTACACATTCCCGGGTCCCGATCAGGGGATTCAGGCTTCAGTGGAAACTTGCGATAACCAGTATGTTGAGGTTTTGCAAAGCACATAAAATGATACAAAACTGAAACAATTTTAACATTTAGAATCTATCCTTGAGCAGGACATTAGGCTGCTATCCTGTGATTCCTGTATATATTTAGTTGCAGTTGCAAACTTGCAATATCAGCCTGCAGCCCTGCAACTGTCCAGCTTAGTAAAATAGCAAAGCAACTGATGACACTGTTTCTTTCGCTTTCTACTTCTTGCCAGTGGGCGCATCAGACGTAAAATGACGGTTCTCCTTTAGCCAAAGTTCCACGTATGGCACGGGATTAAATGCAGCAGGGTGCGGACCATTTGTCGTTATGAAGATCAAATCAGATAAGGAGTCGATGGATAGTCTATTACGAACAGCTGTGTCATTTATGTTCATGCATGAAAAACCTGGCTCGCATTCAGCCGACGAAACTGGTAGCAGACTGACTCGTTGAATTAGTTTATGCAATGTCTTCCCAACTCGCTGTGTGTTGTTCTTAAATAACCGGAAGTCTTCGAGTGCAGACCTGCTGTCTAGGTGACACAAATTGGCAAGATTTAGAACATGCTCGTCACCAAACAAGGCTCGCTGGTCTTCATCTTTGGGCCATGAAGTGGGACTCAAACAGGCACCAGCTTCCCACAGATTCTGTTGTGGAAATCTTGATTTTAAGTTGTCTAACAGTGCCTGGATAAGTTGCAACCGCATCTGCGTGAACGAGTCTTCATCATGGTCAGTGCATAATATCGGAATTCCTTCAAACTTGCAGGATTCACGCAACTGTTTTATATAAGTTCTATAGTCTTGAATTCAGGAATCAGGATGCGACACGAACAAATACTCTCGACATCTCCCTTGTCAGCCATAAGATTTGAAATTTGAAAAAATACTCTCGACACCTTCGCTTGCACGCGAAGTCTTTCTGTTAATGACGACGCTGGCAGGCACCATGCCGCACCAATTATAAAGCATTCAGAGCTCTGTCGATCCTGTAGTCTCACTTTGACTGCTCTGAACAACTACTGGACCAGTGACAGGGATAAAGACATCCCACCCTGGGATGACAATTTGTAAACCAGTGCCTGAGATGTCACAAACCAGTGAGGGGATAATCCCTGGCATCACCCGCCCCCCACAAATCCCACCCTGCTAACGGGGCTTGAACCGGCTCTGTCAGCCGGCCGCTCCAGCGTGTAAACCACTCTGCCATATTTTTATTAGCATGTAAACACAATTGATGGTAATCTTTTGCATCTGTAAAATGTTAGATAGAAACAGTGTTTGTGTTTTTTTCTGATGAATGCAGAATTTGTAAAGACATTTAAAGAATGTTTGTGATGAATGCTATTGAATGACAACTAATAACAACAACAACAGCCCAGCTACTTGGCAGACGTCATTCAATTGCAGGGACAGTCTCACCTACTGAGATCACTTGGTGCTAATAAACTGATAAAGCGGCGCACTCGCCTCACCGACCGTTCCTTCGCAATCGCTGCTCCGTCTGTTTGGAACAATCTACCTAAATCTGTCACTTCGGACTTAACTGTTTCATTGATTGTTTTTAAACGCCGACTGAAAACTTCACTCTGCAGTTTGGACTACACTGTTTAGGTCACGTGACTCACCCCGCACTTATGATTCTTCACTTGTGAATGACTTAATGTGCGTTAAAAGCCATATAATATATAATAATAATAATAATAATAATAATAATAATAATAACTAAATTAGATCTAACTGCGGTTTCAGCCGGATGGAAGCTGTCGGCCTCAGAGTTGTCAGGGGATCAGACTGGATATGGGGAGGACAAGATGGGGGAGAGGGTTATGTTGGAACGATCGTAAGGCCTTGCAAATCGCAGAACACCGTATTCGTCAACGGCTGCACCTTCGTTCTCTGGGACTCTGGTCAACTGGCCAGTTATCGTGTCGGCCATAGGAACAACTATGACCTGTATGTGCTGGACACTTCACTGATAGGTTTGGTTAATTTTCTTGACTGATTTTTCCTAACATAATTTTATTTTTATTATTATTATTTCATGACAATTTCTTAAGTGCAGTAAACATGGCTATCAAGCAAAGTCATGAGTGGTTTACAAAAATGAGCTGTTAAACAAATGCGTCTTCAACTGTTTCCGGAACTGATCAGGGAGTGTCTCGGCTGTCACTTTCTTCGGGAGCAAATTCCGCAAAGCAGGATTTGCTTCAGTTTACAATTTACTTCGGCTCGCAGCACAATTGAACTACAAGTATAGATGTAGATGTGATAATGATGGATTTAATAATGACATAAACATTTATGATTAACATCTTTATTATCATTGTTGTAACCTTAATTATTTTTATTAGATTTGCTATATTCAGATTTCATAAGCATATTGGAGCAAAATACATTTGTGTTTTTTTCTCTGGTCATGCATGGTGGTGTCATTGCATGAATAAGCTATGCTTTGCCTTCACTCTAATTGTTCACTGATGCTCTAGGCACCTAACAATACCAAGCTACCATGAGATTTTATACTTACTTTCTGCTTTGTTATTTGTTGCAATATTGAAATCAAGGCATTGGAAGTTATAACTTGTTGTACAGAGAATGAAGTTTTCAGAGCAAAGCATTCACAAGTTTTATTTATTGTGATTCTTCTGTTCATTTTTAGGTTCAAGACATTCCAACGTCAAGTGTAATGTTTGTGAGAAAGACAGCATTATTGGAATTCGATGGAATTGTAAAGATTGCAGCGATTACAACCTGTGTAGTTGCTGTTACTCGTCCGATGAGCACCAATTGAACCACTCTTTCTGTCGTTATGACCTTCCAACTTCAAGAGGGTATGAAAATTGGCCTGAATTTGTGTAATTCATATACTCTCGTTTGGTAAAATGTCGGCTCTGACAAAACACATTAGAATTTGTTCTAGATGTCCAGTGGATGTTAAACAATTGTATGCTGTTGAAGTGGAGTGGGAAGTTAGCAGAGTGGTAACAACGTTGGTCAATGGAGCAGGAGGTCGCGGGTTCGAGTCCCGTGGTCCTGGGGGTCGAGTCCCGTAGGAGCCCTAAAGGTCCACTCAGCTTTTTTTGTGGTGGTAAAATGAGGAGCGGTGGTAAAAATCCCTGCGATAAGTCAACCAGGCACGCTACGTGATACACTAGCCCCGTATCTGTGGTATTGCACGCCTGGCTGAGGGCTACAGAAACGGATATCAGCGCCGCCCTATGAGCCCGTGAGGCTCGGGAAGGACTTTGACTTTTTGACTTTGACTATGCCGTTGAAGTGCAAGTCAGTCAGTGGTGTAACAAAGAGATTTGACATAAATTACATGAATGCAAAACCTCCAAATTTGCCATCTCTCTAAACTTAAAGCCATCACAACAAGCAAGCCCAGTACCTTCACCACTTCCTCATTCACTGCAATTAATGTAATGTAACAATGTAATGTAACAAAATATTTGTATAGCGCCTCTTCTGAAGAAGCACAATAATATAATGATTCTCGGCAGCTAGGAGAACACAAATCAGAACACTAGTCTAGCAGTAGCTTTACATCAAATTACATGGCATTAAAATGCTACCCACTGATAGGCCTAGAAGGTAGGTACTTAAAAGCAACAGAAATAAATTGTGTTTTTTTTTATTTCAAAAGTTTCATATACATTTTTGAAATATTTCAAAACATTTCATCAAAAATGTCATGCATCAAAAATTTCATGGAAATAAGCATCTCGAGTTGTGTCATCATGTTCTCGTCTCCATGTGTGAATCACTGATCTGTTGTTTAGCTGTTTTGGATCACAGTTTGCTGCATTAAAAACATAAGTAATGATTTATAAAAGTACTAATAGAATTACATCTTTTACTTTAATTATTTCGATGCATTGACGATGCTACCAGTGGCGGCTCCACAGGGGGACTCGTGCCCCTATTGAGTTCCTGCCCCATCCCCCCAGTTACCCCCCCCTGTTGGGACCCTATGCTTAATACTACATACCTAACAACAAATGGTTGCCCCCCATGATTAGAAGTTGCCACCCCAACGCCCCCCCCCACTTGCCAAATCCTGGAGCCGCCACTGGATGCTACAGACGGTTTGAACTTAAATTGTGGCATTCTTTATATTTAGTTTTGCTGTGTAGAAACCATGCCTTCATTTTTAATGTCATAAGTGTACAGATATACTTTAGTGAATAAATATTGTATTTTAAAGTTATCCTACGATAATTTCTATGATTAAAATTGTGTTTTGAAAATGATGAATATGTTTTTAAGAGTCCTGGTTCCACCACGCAGTAAGTCTGTTAAAGTTGAGGCAATGGGTATCTATCCTGGAGCTGTTGTAGTGCGAGGACCTGGTTGGAGATGGAACAATCAGGATGGTGAGATCTGTTAACATTTCTATCTGCTGTTGTCATCATCATATGTATCTGATGTTTTACAGTTATTATTATTATTATTAATATTATTATTATTATTATTATTATTATTAGTATTATTATTATTATTGAAACAGTTTGTTATTACACCTTGTGCTCAGGGATATTTTTACACCCCCCTAACACCCTTCAGCACCTCCCCCCCAAATTTGAGGTCGACACCCCCCAAAATTTGGTAATGTGACAATGGTATGCATACAAAATGCATACTAATTTGCTCTGGACAGTTGGACACCCCCAATTTGAGGTTGACACCCCCCCGCCAGATTCACAAGCCTAGAAATATTCCTGCTTGTGTTTGACTAATGCCAAGATCAAGGACACTTTGGAAGAAGGACTGTTGAAAGTCCGAAAGAGGAAATCAAGGTGTGCTTAGCAAATGAATGTCACTTGAATGAGATATTGAGCAAGTGAATCCTTAGATTCTTCCTTAACCCCTTAACTGGGGCCCCCGGATATATCCGTCCTTTTTACATTGAGTTACAGTTCAATACACGGTACAAAACAATAGAGATCGTTTTCATAAAGTAATCAGGCGTGGTTTGAGTAATTGTAATCCACTGTATTTTCTCTTTACAGGAGGCAAAGGTAACCGAGGTTTGGTTTGTGAGATTACGGAGAAGAAAGGGGCAGACGCCTATCAGAGTTGGTGCCGAGTGACGTGGAATCAGGCGGGGACCAACGACTACAGAAGAGGTCACGAAGGTGCCCTTGACCTTCGCTGCATTACTCCTTCGTCCGGCGGATATTACTATCGTGGCCATCTGGCTAAACTTGGCAAATATCTTGAAGAAGATTATCTCGAGACTGAATCAAGTTAGCCTTACAGTTTATTGGAAATGTTGCTGTCGTTAATTTGTATTTGCTTTCCTTCCCGACTTGAGTAATTTCTTTGTCATTACCTCCGCATTCTGACTTATAACCGATAATTCTCTGTGTTGCATTTTGCAATGATTTTTTTTATAATTGTTGCGTTTGTTCCACTGTTTTAATGCTCATGTGTGAATGCGGCTCTTATGGCTGGATTTGTTGAGATTTATTTGATGCTTGGAAGCTAATTTGATTTAACCCCTTAACTGGGTATTTAACTGTAACTCAATGTAAAATGGATGGATATATCCGGGTTCCCCAGTTAAGGCGTTAAGGCTTAAATGGGCTTTGTGTTCTAAAAATTCTGTAGAAATAACGGCCGAATATTAGATACAAGGAGAGTTTCAGTGTATAAATTGTTTTTCTTGTCAGTTTCGAATTTTGCAGAATGTGCTTGTTATTTTTCATGGCTGTTGACGTCGTTTGAAATCGAGTAACAGATCAAAGAATGGAAATTACTTTGATTTTTGCTGTTTAATTTGTGTTTTTTGTACTCAGTTGATGAAATACCTCAGATTTGATTCAAACCAAATTTATTAAAATTATTATTATTATTATTACGAACATTTCTATAGCGCAAATAATCGCAAAGCAGCAAATGCGCTCAAATGGCAGCACTTGGGACTCTCTGCCCTTCTGTACTTCTTGCTTTCGCTTGTATTGCCTGCTTGTCTCATCTTTGACAGTTTTTATCTTGTCTGTTAGTAGTCTTTTAAAATGGTCTTTTGAATTTTATAATTTCCTTTTTTCTTTCATTATGTTTTGCACAGATGAGGTGCTGTCTGTTGATTCAGAAGAAATTCAAGTCGATGACTGGGTGACCATCGGCCTGGAGCCGGATATTTTCATGGCACTTCAAGAGGGACACGGAGGGTGGAACGACAGCATGCTTGACGTTAGTTGGGTCAAAATTAATGTTCTTGTTCTGTGATTTTTAACCAAAACTGCAGTTCACGGCATTCAGTTTTCTGAAGTATAAAAGCCAGTGGCTGAAACTGTAGCAGTGGCTGTCAGTACTGCTTTAAATGGCTGACGATATATTGACAACAAAGGTTATCTCGGGGTGAATAAATGAATAGTGGCAAGCAGGGACGTCATCTGGGGGTAGGGGGGCCGTTGCCCCTCCTGATTTTTAGGGAAATTTTTTTCCCACCAATGTTTGTGTTATTTAGTGTTTACATGTAAATTGGCTGGCTAAATAGGTAGAAAGACTGAAAAGTAAAAAAAGGTCATGAACCCGTAAAGGAGGGCTTGATGTCGAATCTGGGATCTGAAGTAACTAAACGCACAAAATAGCTGACAAGCAAAAAAAGTTCGCCAACTTTTTCGCAAACTTGACCGGTCCAAAGTGTCTTCCCCCCCATGAAAAACAGTGAAATGACATCTCTGGTGGCAAGGGTAAAATTCAAATCTGGAGTAAGGCAGAATGCATCAGATTGTCTTGTTGCACCCGTAGATTATCGGCTGGATGTTTTTGAACAAATAGTGTAGCAGCCTTCATAACTTTTGACCTTCATTTGAATGGTTGTCAGAATTTAATCTAGGCCGTTTCCGAGGGGAAATTGCCCTTTCCCCAACCCCCCGGATTTTTCAAATTGCCCCCCGGAAATTTTGGCATACTACACCAACTAGCAGCAGCCCCTAGCTGACTTCCCCCGGCCTTGTCAGTTCCCCCCACCCTGGAGTCCAGAGTCAAGATTGTCTAGATTAAACACTGATGGTGTCTGATGTTTTTGTGTTTTCAGTGTTTGGGTAGAATTGGTCGAGTGAGATCTGTTGTTGGCTTTGGTGACTTTATGGTTGAGTTTCCCGGCCTTGAAAAACCTTGTCGCATCAATCCAATTGTTCTTTCAAAGCAGGTACAGGATTCGTGCAGTGCAATAAACTTTCTAGGGCTTTAGAAATTCCGTGTTGTTGAGATTATTAACCCTCTAACTGGGGATCCCGGATATATCCGTCGATTTTACATTGAGTTACAGTTAAATACACGGTTAAGGGGTTAATGAGTTTGGAATTTGTTTATCATTATTGTTTTTTAGACTTCAGAATACTTTTGAAACTTTTAAATTTTCGTTCCTCTTCATTTGAGTGCCCGGTGGGTTTCATTCTGACACTCAGTCAAGGCTGAAGTGGAAGTTATTTTTATTTCAGAATGGTTTTCTTCCTCAACTCAAAGACAATTCAATCGGTCTGTTGGGTAATGACTTACTATCGATGCTGCAAAATAAAGATATTTAGGAATTTAATTCTGATCTTGATATTTAACTTCAACTGTTCTGAAGTGTTAATTTTCTATGGTTTCAATGCGTATATTTCTTTAGAAAGCAGATTTAGCGCAGTTGAAGCCGAAATTCTTGATATCTTTTAGGATTTAAAATTCCATCTGATTATTTTCTTTCTTGTCTTTCAAAACTGTTTTGCTCTGTGTCTGTATGTGTATGTATGTGTGTGTATATATGTTTGTATATATATATGTGTGTGTGTATGTTTGTGTGTGTGTCTATATACATGTATATATATATGTGTGTGTGTGTGTATGTGTGTGTGCATTGCTGTTTATATACATATACATATATATACATATATGTGTGTGCATTATTGTTTATATATATATATATATATATATATATATATATATATATATATATATATATATATATATATATATATATACACACACACATATATATTATACATACAGCATGTGTGTTTTGTGCATGTGTATGTATGTATGTATGTATGTATATATATGCATTGTGTATATTGTTTGTTTTTGTGCTGTTTGTTCTGTAGATGTCACAAGTTCTTTGGAACTTGGACTGACATCGGAAGAGCCGTTCAGTGACCCGATTAGTCTGGTGTCCGCTGCAGCTAAAGGCCTTTTGTCCCGCACGAGGGATATTTTGTCTCGACATCCGGGTCAGGTCAGCAATTACTTCTAAATATTTGAGGATTCATGATAGAAATATGTTATTTCTGAAATCCATGTATAAAATTTAAAACAATTAAATATTAACAGGAGCAGAATCTTTAGGATTTCAACTCATGCACTGGATTACTTTCGATTTCTCGTTGAATTGCTTGTCATGTGCTTGCGTCTCGATTTCATTTATTGAAGGTGGATATCAGGAACTGTGGAAAGACCGCTCTCCAGATGGCGTGTCTAGGAGGTCACGTGGACGTCATCAGGGCTTTGATTGACGCGGGAGCAGACGTGATGGCGAGGGATGACGACGGCGACACTCCCGCCCATTTTGCAGTCATTGAGTATGTGTTAACGTACGACAAATGAGCATTACAGGAAATTTACAATAACTTTGATGGCATACAGTGGCGGTTCCAGGATTTCTTTGTGGGGGGGAATGGAATGAATTCATAGGAAATTGGTGGAGGTGGGGGGGTGAAAAGAGAAGGGACAAAATCAAAAAACTTTGCCGATTATGGTTGACAAAAGACAATTTTTTCCCCTAAATTTACTACATTTTCCCGAAAAAATAGGTTGACAAGCCAAAAAAATGTCATCCGCACGTTTTTCCTCGTAGTTTTACTAGACTTTTAGCCCAAAAAATAGGTTTCACAAGCGAGAAAGAATTTCCGAAAGTCCGGTGGGGGGATGCATCCCCACTCATTCCCCACGTGGAACCGCCACTGATGGCATAATATCATGGCAGTTCTTGCATGATATTGTTGCAGTATCATAATGCAGTCCTGTCTTTCTTATCATAAATTATATTTTAAAGGTAGTCGAATATCTGGGTAATTCTTGTTCACATTGTCAATAATATACATAAAAATACATGTTTATAAACCATAACTCCATTGATGTTTAATTTCACAACTAAAAAAACTCTGCTACTGAAGGTTGGAGGTTGTTGGATTGTATGGGTGTTGATGTGGTTGTGAGTGAGTGAGTGAGTGAGTGAGTGAGTGAGTGAGTGAGTGAGTGAGTGAGTGAGTGAGTGAGTGAGTGAGTGAGTGAGTGAGTGAGTGAGTGAGTGAGTGAGTGAGTGAGTGAGTGTGCAGAGTGTGAACATAGCTAAGCCTTAATGAATGGCTTTCAGTTTCTATAAATGGGAAATTGTTTCTTTGTTTCTCGTAGAAATCAGACAAAGTCCTTAGAGATATTAATTGAGTTTGGGGCTGATGTTAACGCTTTGAATAAGAATGTCTTGTCTCCTCTTCATGTCGCAGTGCGCAAAGGTTATCGAAGATGTGTTGAGATTCTCCTGCAAAAAAATTGTGACACAAATCTACAAGTGAGATAATGGGATTCACTTGCTTCTGGCACCAGTGGCGGCTCCAGGATTTGGCAAGTGGGGGCGGGGGCGTTGGGGTGGCAACTTCTAATCATGGGGGGCAACCATTTGTTGTTAGGTATGTAGTATTAAGTATAGGGTCCCAACAGGGGGGCCACTGGGGGCCAGGCACTCAATAGGGAGGGAGCACGGGCCCCCCTGTGGAGCCGCCACTGTCTTGCACTGCCGTGTCTAACAGCAACTATCGCATGTTCATGTGCATTATTATTATTATTATTATTATTATTATTATTATTATTATTTATGGGCTTCTGTAGAACCAAAACTAATACTCAAAGGTATCAGTCGATGGTACTCCCAAGTCCTGCTGCAAAAGACCAGGTCAATTCCAGAGACCAGTCAGAGTGGGAGTGGAGAAGCAGCAAGGTAGACTATGACAAAAAGAGAAACGAAAAGAGACGCGATCTATATTTGAGGCCATTCACAAATGACGTAACACGTTTTGGGGGGTCCGGACATTTGTTACGAAGTGTAACGAGGGATCCCGTAAATGTGACATAATGCAATACAAAATTTTTAAGATGATGACCTTTTTTGCTTGTCAGGACTTTTCGGAAGACGAATATGGGTGGGGGTCGGCTCGTTGTTGCGTCATATTTTAGGGGGTCTGACTTTTTGTTATGTCGCGTTACGTAGGGGGTCAAAAAGTGCCAAAATCGTGTTACGTCATTTATGGACGACCCCTTTAGATTTGATAGAACTAATTATTAGTACTCAGCAGTCATCACTTATGGTGCAGTTGAGTAGAAGTGGCATCAGCTGAGTTACCCATTTGTTATTGTCGAGGTAATTGGGAGAGGTCTTAGGGCAAGTGATCTCTTTTTATTGCAATGATAACATAAATTAAATAACTTTGAAGGGTTTTCCCACCCGAGATTCTAAGGCTTTACTTGTCTGTTTGTAGGATAATGTGGGTGACACTGCGCTGCACGATGCAGTTAGCTGCAACAATGACGAAATAGTAGAGCTGCTGGTAAACGCCGCCGGTGTTGATTTTTACACAAAGAACGCGCGCGGTTTCAACGTCCTTCAGCAGGCAACACTCGTTGGAAACTGCAGGTATGTTTATATGCAAAACAAATGCAAAATAGCACAAGTCGTTAGCATATTATCAATCATTCAATCAATCAATTTTTATTTCTCAAGATTATACAGGTTAAACATACAAAATTAAATCATTTCTTACTATGTACCAAAAAGAACATCATAATATGTAAAAAAATTTATATAATTCGTTTGAGAAATGGGTTGGCCAAAGGGTATAAAACCCGTAAGACGGTCAACCTATTTGGTTTATGTAAATGATATGTTAATTACTTACATGATACTGTTTCCCTGGGGTCCATCACAACATGCAAAATGCTGTGTGACTGTTGTATTTTCTTGTGAATGTCTCCGACTCTTGGACGCGTTTTCTTACTTTGTTTTTCTGTTGTTTTTTTTCAATTAATGCAGAGCTACTGAATGCATTCTCAAAAGAGTTCCAGATCTAATCAACATTACGAAGAGTGATGGCATGACGCCATTGCACATCGCTGCGATAAACGGTCACGCAAAAGTAGCAGAGGCGTTAATAGACTCGGTCGGCAATTTCGCTTTATTCATTCTAAGGCACTTAGATTCTGAGTATCAGTTATTCATCAACATATCAACTTGTGTGTGCTCTTATAATGTATATTGGATGTTAACTGTTTGTCATATAATATGGTTTCAAGGGTTTCCTTGATAGAACATTTACTGGATTTGACAGTAAGAGGTTAATGATGTTTGAATTTGTGTCTATGAAGGAGAGAAACTCAGAATGTTTAGACGTGTAGGACAGACCGGTTATTATTTTTTATCAGATTATGTTTTGTAATGTAATGTAATGTAACTGTGATTTAGCATCGTTTGATCTTTTACATTAGAGGTGGGCGAACTTTTGTTTCTAAGGGCCACATGATGGCCTAATACTACATTAGGCGGGCGGCACATGCAAAAAGCCAAAATGTTTGTAATTAAGATGCTAACATACATCATCATCATCATCATCATTATTATCATCATCATCATGGGTAACTTTTAATATCATTTATTTAGTCTACAGCTGAGTAGTATTATGATATTAATATTTGTTGTTCAACTACCAAACATTTTATAACAATTTCTAAGGTTTTAAAATAAAGTACCATGTTTCCGTAGAATAATTTTAAATTATCTCACTTTCTGCCGCTCATATGTATATTTCTAAATGATCTCGTGGGCTGCTTGGAATCCGGTGGCGGGCCGAATGCAACCCGTGGGCCATAGTTTTCCCACCCTTGTTTTACATAAAAAAGGGCAATATTATAATTAGTAGCATTATTGTTATTATTATTATTATTATTATTATTATTATTAGAGCGACAACTTATATAGCACTATCTTAAAGCTCAGACAGTGGACGAGAGCACTTTACAAAAGAGTTCCATAAGAAGTACTAAAAAGGTGCGTTTTCAGTTTTTGGGCAAATCGGTCGGGGGAAATTTCCGACCTGATTTCTTCCGGAAGGGAATCCCGGAAGTCATTAGTCTTGCCTTTGTTGCATAGATGTTATTTATTGGATGCAATGGAATTGAGTGTGTTAGATTTTCCTGTTCAGGGTAAAGTCAATCTGGATGCCGTGAATGTCGTTGGACAAACACCTCTGCAGATCGCCATTTTTCAAAGTCAATTGTCCGTTGTTGAAGTGCTTGTCTTAAGGGGTTAGTTTCTGGGGAGAGGAGGATGTTTTGGAAAAGCATTTTTCTGTTTAAAGATGGAAGTGGCTTGGCTGAAATGCCTTTTCCGGGTTTTGGAATTTCTTGGGAACTTCTGATATGCCGTAAATATTTTCACGCATCTGATTTCCATGGGTTCCACCAAGGGTGAGTCTAAGTAGGAGCTGTAGTCGTCCGTACACAACAGTTTGAGTGTGCGTGTGCGTGTGTGAGTTGCCTTAAATCAGTGGTTCTTAACCGGGGGGTACTTGAGGGACTTTGTGGGGGTACTCAGAATGATCCGGAAATAAAGTCTCTCTTTAAAGACTTTCACTTTGATGTACTTGGTACTGTAGAAATTTTTGCAATAAATTAGAAATTGTAAAAGAAAATTCCCACTTTCTGGCTTGTGCACAATCTGTGGCAGATGTTTGTTGCAGTTTATAATTATTTTCAATATATTGCCGAGCATAAACTTTTGTCCTCATATAAGGTACGGTAGGGTTTTAGGGGGGTACTTCGCTCTCTTATGCTTGTTTCGGGAGTACGTAATCACAAAAAGGTTAAGAACCACTGCCTTAAGTGAACATTTTGAGAACTCCAAAGTCATTTGTGGTGATTGATTTCTTTTTTGACTTAAATGAATTTTTTTTATTCTTTGGATCCTTTTTGCCTCGATTTTTAATCTTAGACATCCGTTGATTTGTTGAAGGTGCTGCTGTCAATATTCCCGATGATGACGGCAACACTCCTCTGCACTTCGTTCTTAATTCAGTGAAAAACGAAAGCACAGAGGAAGTCCAAAACGTCAGAATTCCACCGCAGCTAACCGAAGCCCCCTTCATAACCAAAGTAATATTTCAACGAATGCATTTGACTCTTTCGAAACACTCATCTCGATTTTCAGTTCTTCAACAGTTCCACCGGATTTCCATTAACATTTAACCCCTTAACTGGGTGCCCCGAGTAACGCTCATCAATTTTACATTGAGATACAAATAGTTGCCCAGTTAAGGGGTTAAGCAGCAGTTTCATTTCTAAGACTTTTAGTATATATTATTGTAATTGTATATTCTTGAAATAGTAAAGTCTGAGGCTGAGTATTCTATCTCCATTTGGTGCTTATACACATTCCCAATTTTGCAACCAACATTTCCAGTGTCTGACACATTTTCTAGAGAAAAATAGGTCCTAAGTTAACTGCCATAGAATGTTTACCCTGATGTTTATGCATGAATTTTTAAAAATTACTTTCTTTTGACCCAAATAACCTTTTTACATTCATCTGATAAAGAATAGAACCATTAGCCTAAGTAAGTAAGTAAAATCTCATTAATTTCTATACTGCTTACAAAAGCTGCACCAGAGTAGCTCCTTATTCCTAGGTGCTCAATCCTAAAAGGAAGTAGCTATAGCCAGAGGTGTGGGTCATTCATGCAGTGTCATTTAATCCAAAGGGCCAGTGGTTATTATTATTATATTTTACAACCAATCATAAATGATTGGTTGTAGAATGATTGGTCATAAATGATTATATTATGTACAATATAATAATAATAATAATAATAATAATAATAATAATAATAATAATAATAATAATAATAATAATAATAATAATAATAATAATAATAGCAGGGTTTAGAATGGTTCAGTTGGATCTGCCCTGTTCTCAGCAGACTACTGCTATGTTCCACTCTTGCATTCGTTCACATTATGGTCTTGCTGCATAATCACATTCTTTGCCCTCTTATCTGTAAGAAGGTTTCTTCCTGCAATACATAAAACAGTACATAAATAAAACTGTCATTTATTGCATTCTTGTACAGCTGTAGCTATGTTTTAGCTGAAGGAATATTTGCCATTACACCTGAGTCATCTCCACTGGCTTCCGGTCGCAGTGTTTCTCATCAAACGCCGGGCGGAAAATGGTCCAAGCGGACGCCCTCCGTTGGACGTTGTCAGAGATTTGCCATCGATTGCCGAGTATTTGCAGGAAGTATTTGCAAGGTTATTGAGAGTTTGGTGCTATGACTTTGACGTCTTGACTGCAAATGCAAATCGTGAAGTGCATTTGGCGCGTTGGGCCACGTACAAAGCACTTTCAGTTCATCTGTTCTCTTAAGACACACTGACATTTATCACTGAGATAGAAAATGCCCTTACTCCAGTGGCGGCTCCAGGATTTCGCAAGTGGGGGGGGGCCGTTGGGGTGGCAGCTTCTAATCATGGAGGGGCCAACCATTTGTTATGTATGTAGCATTAAGTATAGGGTCCCAACAGGGGGGCCACTGGGGGGGGGGGCAGGCACTCAGTAGGGGGCAGGGAACCCCGGACCCCCTGTGGAGCCGCCACTGCCTTACTTGCAATAAATTGAGCATGACAGATTCAAGTTTCATCTTCAATGACCGCATGTTTTAGTTTTGATATTAAGGAAAAACGGACTGGACAAACATCTCAACTTAATGCAGAGCTGTTGAATTTGCCTCGCATGAAATGTATTTCGTGTGTTTCGCTTGCAGTGTCGAGGAGTCATCTAGCTGTTGCATAATTTGTCCCGAAAATTCCGTACAAGTTACCTGTGAATCCTGCGGTCACCGTATTGTCTGTGAAAAATGCGCAAATGTTCTGAAGAAGTGCTTTCAATGTGGTTCACCCATCAAGCCAATCGACCAGATTCGTTTTGCTCACGGTTAGGAAATCTTTAGTCATTCTTGCAGTACTTGCTTAACCTATTTCGAGATCACTGTGGTTTAAGGCAAGATAAAGTGAAGATGTTCTTGAAAATGCACTTTGCATTGGTCTAGTAGTACACTGATCTCACAAGTAAATATAATGTAAATTGACAATATATTGCTGTTTTACTATTACTAAATTGGTATGTTTAAAATAGTGCTGCAAGACTTGTTGTTTTTGAGAAATCTATGAAATTGTAAACATCATAGCAGGGAGAATATATGCTTCGGACAAATTAAAATAATAATGAAGTTTCGTGTGTAGATGAAGTCTGTACAATATATCATAGACTATAATAACCTATGATCAGATGTCTTTTAATTATTTCTCTTGTATTTGCAAAGTTTCAATCAATTAATCAATCAACTTCTATAGCGCCAAAAGTTTCTGTTCTATGCAGATCAGTCTTGTTCTTCTGCAATAGTTTGGTTACTTTTGGATATGTTTATTGTCATTAAAGCGGACGTCTACCAGGCCTGTACGAAGTGGGGGTGCAGGAGGTGCAGATGCACCCCTGGAAAAAAGTAAGGGGTGCGGTGCACCCCCTAAAAGACGAGACTGGGGTGCAGATCTGCACCCCTTGGCATTTTCTACTCAAAAATATATAGGAAATAACCTTTTTTGCTTGTCAACTCAAAAATATATGGGAAATTACCTTTTTTGCTTGTCAACTCAAAAATATATAGGAAATAACCTTTTTTTGGCTTGTTCACCAAAAAATGTGATAACCAAACACCTCGCCTTGGAAAATCTGCACTCCCTGCTAAAAATTCGTTCCGAAGTGCCTGATGTCTACTGCAATGGTTTAGGACAGATTAGTTTTTTGAATATATTGGGTTCTTATTAATTGTTTTCTTTATTTCTAGAGCCCTCAATTTATTGTCCGAAATGCAAAACCAACGTTCGTAACGTGACTTTTCTCTGTGGACATGGTTGCTGCAGCATCTGCTTGGAATCAATGAAGCATTGTCTTATTTGTGAAGAGTCAACGGAAAGACACATTGTGCTCTTTTGAAGTGAGCGCACGCACTTGATGAATGGACTGCAGGATTTTTAACATTCTAAAAATGATCAGCAGCTGTTGTTACAAGAAGCATAATCGAGGTCTGCTGAAAAAAAATTTATATGTTGGCTGGGGGGATGGGAATCCCCCCAAAGTGTGGAGACTCAGACCTTGCCCCCCCCCCCCAGGCGGATTTACCATGGTACCAGGTGGTACATCGGTACCGGGCCTCCCTTCAAAATACAAATTTAGGGGCCTCCCTTTTCTAATAATAATTTTTAAAGACTATTTTTTCATTATTTGTTTCTTTACAGTAATTTATTTTCGGAGATATACACGAATGCTTGTATCGCTTAGACTTTAGCAGTTTTTCTGCATGGATTGCTGTAGTAGGCCCTATTGAAATGGCATCTAATTGTTTCATATTTTCAATGATGTTTGTTTTATTTTTACTTCTTTAAGTGACCGCGATGACGCCGGGGGGGGGGGCCTCCATGGAAATATTTGTACCGGGCCTCCAAAATGTAAATCCGCCTCTGCCCCCCCAAACATTTCAAAATCCCCCCAATGTCAAGGTGGCTAGAATAAACACTGAGACACAACATTGTTTGACACCGGTTTCTATTTTGAATTTCTTTGATTTCTTTTGTTGGAAGATTACTCTGGCAGACATGTTTTGATAGCTTGCCTTCACCATATTAACTATCTTTTCTTTTTGTTAACTATTTTTGTTACCTACCTACTATTACTTGTTGTTGACAGTGCTCCATCTTATATATATATCAGAGCTACTCCATCCTCTTAGCTCTATCCTTGGTCGGCCATGTCTTCAGCCACAACTCAATGTCTCCTCAGTGTGCCTCAAGCACAAGCCTCCATGTTCTTTAAATCAGTGTTTTATCCAGGCCTGTTAGGGGGGGGAGATCCCCTCCTCAAAATTCCCCCAAAGAAATTTTTACGCTAACACAACTGTTTGCATAGAGCTATTTATTAGTCTGGTTTGATCTATTAAAATAAAAATCACGCATTCTTGATGCCTCACTTGGATGAGTTGGCTTTTACTGGGCTATAATCTGGAGTGATCTAACGGCCAAGGTTCAAAACCAGATGAAGGAATTTCCAGCAGGAAGAGAAAAGGAACAGTGTAAAATAAGAATTCATACGGTACTCAAAGCACACAATCCACCACAGTGCAAATTCTGCTCACATGAATTCATTTCAACGTCAAGCAGTGTTTATTCTAGGCCTTCTCTGGGGAGAATCTCGCCCCCCCCCAAAGTTTTAAAATTCCCTCCCCAAAAAATTTTATATGTTGGCTGGGGGATGGAAATTCCCCCCCCCCCCCAAAAAGTGTGGAGACTCAGACCTTGCCCCCCCAAACATTTCCAAATCCCCCAATGTCAAGGTGGCTAAAATAAACACAACGTCAAGTGCCACTTCGTCCACTAATACACTGTAGTTGACAAGAGCTCGATCAAATGTCCCTCCTTCTGCATACAGTGCGTCAACTGTTGTAGCTGAGTAGCAGCTGTGGCTGCAGAGGTGAAACGCGGGTCTAGAGGAAGCTATGGCAAACTACTCTAGATTAATGGCTTTAGCCACCTGCGTCGCTGCTTGTCTGACACCGGAGATCAACGCGGGCCTTCTTTGCTCGAAATCGAGTATGGGAGAACCTTTACCTTTACCTTTTTTGTGATCGATGCAGGAGTTAGGGAGACAATCTTAGCAAATATAATTTTAATAAAAACTGTTGGTTTAATGCGAGAAATAAAATGTGAACTTTCCTCTGGCAAAGTTACGTTGCGGCCGTAGGCGGCTGGAAAATTTTAGGCGCACGAATTATATTATATATATATATATATATATATATATATATTATATATATATATATATATATATAATATTATAATAATTTTAGAATGCACGAATTATAGAACTATAGCCCTGATATCACATATTAGTAAGATATTGCTATGAGTCATTTTGGAAAGGATAGACAACAAAATGGAGGAGGAGATTGCAATAGAGCAAGCAGGCTTCAGAAAAGGACGTGGCACAAGGGATCACATAACAAATTTAAGAATAATAATGGAAAAGGCAAAAAGAATTCCAGCAGCCACTGTACATCTGCTTTATAGACTATACAAAAGCATTTGACTCTGTACCTCATGAAAAATTATGGTATATAATGTTGGAGATGGGCTTTCCGGCACATCTGGTTCAACTATTAACAAATTTGTACAAAAACCAAAAAGGTGCCATACGAATAATGGGAACAGTCACAGAATGGTTCAAAATAAAAAGGGCGTGAGACAAGGTTGTATAATATCCCCACGTCTGTTTAATATAATAGCAGAAATGATAATGCGTGTGGCTTTGGAAGGGGTTCAAAGGGGATGCAAAGTTGGTGGACTAACCATTAATAATCTAAGGTATGCAGACGATGTGGTTTTGCTGGCATCGAGCGCACAGGAACTTCAAGAACTAGTAAGCAGAGTGGAACAAGCGAGTGCGAAATATGGGCTTCAAATAAATGTAAATAAATCAAAAGTAATGACAACTAACGGAGACAAAGTTTCCATCAGAGTAGATCAGAAGGTAATGGAACAAGTGGGAAAGTTTACATATCTTGGCACGATTATATCAGAAGACTGCTCCTAGAGGAAGAAATAAAGGCCAGATTGACAAAAGGAAGGGTTGCCATCAGAAAAATGAAGAACATTTGGAAAGACAACAATATCAGCATGAGAACAAAGAAGAGGATAATCGAGAGTGTTGCATGGAGTACAGCATCATATGGATGTGAAAGTTGGACTTTGAGAAGAAAAATACAGAGAAGAATAGAAGCTTTTGAAATGTACTCATTACGCACCATGCAAAGCATAAGCTGGAGAGATAGGAAAACCAATGAGGAGGTTTTGAAAATGTCAGGCACGGAAAGACGTTTCCTCAACATGTGCAAAAGAAGGAAGCTGCAATACTTCGGACACGTACAGCGGAACAGCGACACTAGGTCAACACTGGAGAGGACAATCCAACAAGGAATGATGTCGGGAACTAGACGAAGAGGGCGACCAGGGAGAAGATGGGTGGATGACGTGGAAGAGTGGACAGGAATGAAAATATCAGCAGCAGTCAAGAAGACAGAGGATCGACATGGTTGGAGGAAAGAAATTCATGCTGTCACCTTAACTTCAGTTCATGAAGGAACAAGGAGAAGATGATGATGGGCGATATTTGCCTTTGCTATTAATGTGTTGTTGTTTGACTGCGGTAAGTTGCTCATTTTGGAAGGTCAAAATGTGGTTTCTATCATATATTTCCATTTTTATTTTGTCTTATTCGATGAACAGCGTAAAATAATTTTGTAGGTGGAGTTTATATATCCGACTGAAAGCATACTCGGCTAACTTGAGAGAAGTTAATCCTACCTCACTTTGAAGACCCATAAAGAACAGTTACACCTTCAAGACACTCCGAATCGATTCAGATTGCAAGTGTAAGTCTAACACACCTCCCGAGGCTTCTATCGCGCCCCAAAATGCTGTGTCTCATTTGAAAATCAATATGACTTCAACTAATTTTATCCAAAATTTATAAAATGTTGTCCCCATTAATTATCGTCTATTCTACGCAAAATTTGGAAATTTCAACCAGATGAGCCGTATAGTTTGCAAGATATTAATTTTTAAAAATTTAAACCAAAAACCCAAATTTTCAACAATGGGAAAATCAACACTGCAAGCGCGTCATTACGTCGTTTACAGTTTGTTCTCGAAGCGACCATCACTTGCACAAATGCAAGCATGTAGAGTATCGAACCTTAACAATTTTGAGAAAAACCAAGAATTACAGTGCAAGAAAGATTTTAGCAGAATGTCTTGATCAGAAGTTGTCACTTTGATCGCTCAATCGACTTCTGTGGCAGATTGATGAAACGAAGGCTGTGCAGACAAGAGGCACTGTGGTGGCAGACAACGGACGACCTGCATGACTGAAAAAATTGAAATCGTTGCACAGATCGTTCTTAGCCAAGAGAATGCACCTGGAACTCATCGAAGTGTGCGTCAGATTGCGAGAGAGATGGGCATCGAGAAGACCTCAATGCACAGAATCAAAATCGTAGACGATGCGATGACACGATAATCCCTTAGCCCCTTAACTGGGCAACAACTATTTGTAACTCAATGTAAAATGGACGAGCGTTACTCGGGGCACCCAGTTAAGGGGTTAAGCTTTGCCATTCTTCAGCTCATTTGTTGCGACAAGAGCAAAACATTTGAACTGAATGGCAAATTGCTCTAGATTTATGGCAGTTGACTTTATAAACCACTGTGCTAGATCCTATCCATTCATGAACATACAGTAGAACCTTGTTATATCGAAGTTCAAGGAACTGTGATAAATACTTCGATATATCCGAGGTTCGATATATCCGATTCCTGTATCATTAACACTGTTTTGGCTGGACCAGCGCTCAAACTTCGATATAAGCGTGATTTCGATATAAGCGAGTTTGATATAACGAGGTTCTACTGTATTTGTCATGCAGACGATGCCTGCTGCCATATCGTTTCGCCAGGTTGACGAGAAGCATTTGCCTGCCGATGTGGAATTGATGATGTGGTCTCCAAAGATGGATCTTATTGCTGTGTCTAATGTTGTTGGAGAGGTAGGTAATCCTAAAAATTATAAAATGTGATTTCTTTTCTGCTTATTTTCTATAGTATCCAGATAGATTAATTATTGTCATTGATATTATTGCATTTGACGGTGTGTAGGAAGGTTTAACTCTTTGACCTCAACAATCCATATGATCAATAAATAGATTGTGATGCTGAATTAATTATCGGCCTTGCAGAGCGACAGGGTTAAGAAGACCAACAGTGCCTCTATTACAGACTTTATGAAGTTTATTGTTAACGAATGAACTTCTGTATGATTTGATATTGGATATTGACCCAGTGGCATAGGCAAGGGGGTTTTGGGGGGTTAAAACCCCCTTGACTGCCCACAAAAATTTTTATAAATGCTTTTCCATACATTTTTCATTTTCGGACACAATTTTGGGGGTCAACCCCTCCCCCTAGCTGGCTGCCGAGCAAAAAATTCTAAGTGCTGTAGAAAATAGAAAGAATGGAGGTGATGACCTTTTTTGCTTATCAAAATTTTTTTGGGTCACGATCTAAACCAAAACCCCCCTTTCAGAAATCCCGGCCACGCCACTGTATTGACCCTTTCACCTCAGCAAACTGCATAATCGATTTGTCAAAGGGTTAAGTCGATTGTAGTGTATTTTCAGGTGACCCTTCACCGTCTGTCTTGGCAGAAGGTCTGGACTTTGGCTCCTCATTCGGAGACGACTAAAGTGTCCTCGCTGGCATGGAGGCCGGATGGAAAAGGTGCTTCAGTCACTTTCTCGCAGAATCTTACTTACTTAGTACTTACTTAACATGATTTAAAGTGGCTTAGAAGGCTTTACTGCCTGTGTGAAAGCCACTAGGGGCACTAACGGGGCTTGAACCCGCTCCATCAGCCTGACGCTCCAGCATGTAACCCACTATGCCATCTTCTGTCGTGGTTTAGTCAATTTAAAATACCTTCTTGTCTCTTGCACAAATGGTGTTTCTTTCACTGTACTAAGTATATAATGGTGATGTGAGTTTGCTGCCCTAAGACAAATCCAACTGGCTTTTGCTTCACCTCTGGTGAAGATGAGTGAAGTGTTTTACGGTTGCTTTCCTCGCAGCCAATTGGGGCGAATGATTTGTCTGAGGCTAGGGTCACGTTCGAGTCAGCAACCCTTCTATTGCACCCCTACTCCACTGCTCCCCCTATTAAGCATATGCCAATCTGTGTTATAATTGAAAGCGTTCCATATTTCAGTAGCCTGCCATCATTCACGTCCCCTTATTGGTCAGAAGGCACTAAACTGGTCGTAGTGGTCATAGGACTTTCCCTGGGTGTTAGTGTTTGGCTTTCACGTGCTTCTCAGGTTGATTTTTGTAAGCAGCTGAGGTAGCATCATGCAGCGGGGGCAGTGACCCCAGGGCATCCACCCTTTTTTGCTCGTCGACCCTTATTTTACACGAAAATCCTTACAAATTATCTATACGACCCCGGGCATCGACAGCAAATAAGGGCATTCAAATTTCCTCAGTGACCTTTTTTGCTCATTTTAACACCTAACACAAGGCATCCAGATTGAACTTGACCCCCGGGCATCTGCTACTTTTGGCACGCCACCGAACTGAGGTCAGAGAGAGAGAGAGAGAGAGAGAGAGAGAGAGAGAGAGAGCGGTGTTTATTTTTATGTATCTTTGTTGATTGGTTAGTTCTCGCGGTTGGTTACGACAACGGGAGGATTAATTTCTGCGACGTGGAAAACTTTGATTGTCTGCACAGCTTGGACGTGGACCAGTGTGTGACGTTTCTCGGCTGGTTATCAGAAGTTAAACAGAATTCTTCTTCTTCGGAAGACGACATTTCCGGACGGAAGGAACTCTTCGAGGAGAACCTCTCGACTTATCTTCCGAAATTGCCTCCGCTGTCAAAAAGGTGAAATTTATGAAATTAAATTGCGACAGACATTTAGTTATGTTCACGTATTTGAGCATTTTTTGTAAGCAACTGAGGCAGTAGCATTATTTGTTATGTTACATTATATTACATTACATTACATTTATCTTGAGAGAAGTACACCTAATGCACCAGAACAGAAAGATGGGGAACATTTATTTTCTTTGACTAATTAATTTTTGTGCTAACTTTGAGTAGGTTTTTTTATTTGTCATTGAGACTTTTCTGTTATATTTTAGCTATGAAACAGGAAAACGACTGGGGTAAGTATGAAAGATTGATTTTGTCATTTACACTTTTCTGCTAGCTTCTTTGCAATGATCTTGATGTATGTTTCAGAAGTTCTGGCTGAGCAACTGATGAATTTATATTTTGAATACATTTTTATTTAGTTGGTTTTCAAATATCATATGCATTTTTGGAGTTAAGTATGATATTTGGTCTAATTTGGAGAACTTATGACTAATATTTGTGTTTCTGATTTATGTAATTATGAAGCATGAAAAATGTCAAGATGATTATTTTAATGAATCTTCATTGCATACTTAACCCCTTAACTGGGGATCCTGGATATATCCATCCATTTTACATTGAGTTACAGTTAAATACATGGTTAAGGGGTTAACTTTAATTTTAATTTTCGTGAAAGATGTGTTTGTTTGATGATCGTTTAGGGAGAGACCACCTGAAGATGCTAAAAAACTTGAGGATCAGGCTGAGTAAGTGCTATTAGCATTTGGTCAAGTAGTACCTTGAAGTATTACATGCATTTAAGGCTATTTAAGTAATAAAGGGTGTGATGCTAGCAGGGTGGTAACAACATTGGACGATGGAGCAGAAGGTTGCAGGTTCGACTCCTGCAGGAGTCCTATGGTCGACTTGGCCTTCTTTCGCCAGATGGCGGTGGAAACTGAGTAGCGAATTAATCCACGGAGTAAACAGGCTCGTTGCATGAGAACACTGGCCCCGTATCATGTAACTTGCACCAGTCGCCTGGCTGAGGGCCTTGGAAACGGAGATCAGCGCCGCCCTGCGAGCCTTGAGATTAGCCTTGAGAGCTCAGGAAGGACTTTACTTACTTAATAAAGTTTTATTATTATGAACATTAAGTCAGAAATTCTTCAATTTATAGCTCCAGTTTTTACAAGTAGTTTGATCATGTATTATCATGACATTGATCTTTATGATTTTAGTCTTAGAAGTGATTTGGACATTTGAATGGCATTAAAGTGTTAAAGAGCTCACACTTGAATGGCATTAAAGTGTTAAAAGAGATCTTTCAGAATGAAAGTGATACCATGCAGTTGCTTGTATATAATTATAAGTCCAGTTATAAATGGTTGCTATGTTGATGGTGCAGGTTGAATATTTTGATTGTCGGAATGGAGATTGGAGTGGTAAAGCTATTTGCTTTTGGTGTGTTTCCTCTTGGAACATTACACCTCGACCAACACATACATGGACAGGTAAATTGCTACCTATTTTGGTTGTTGTGTTTTTGTAATTGGCTCTTTCACTGCAGCAGTTTCTATGTGGTTTTCTGCAGCATGATAGATGGAAGGATGGAAGAGGATGTGATACATCGTTGCAGAGTTTTGGCTTTGTGTACCAAGACCCTGCAATGAAGGTCTACACAATGGATAGTGTGATGATATCGAAGAATGGTATCGAAGAACAAGAGTTGATTTGCAGAACAAGGGGCAGGAAAGAATGGCAGCAAACCAGGGGAGATGGCATTTTATGCCAATGGGTGATGCACCCACAGTTGGTGGTGGTGGTGGTTTTCAACTTATAGCAGTGACATCTTATCATATCATTTGATGATGATGATGATGATGATGATGATGATGATGATGATGATCATCATCATCATCATCATCATCATCATCATCATCATCATCATCATCACGTACACGTGAATAAAAACACGTTTTTATTCACGTGTACAATTGCTGTAGTTTGTTGTTGCCTCATTGTTGGAATTGAACCTTTGATAGTCTTTTAGAACTGTTTCCATTGTCTTGACTAGTGCATAGAAAGCAGCTAGCATGATCCATGTCATGTCAGCTTTCAAGATAGAGTTTTTTTCCGGAGTTCGTTGAAATGAGTATCTACGGTTTCATTTCGTTTGTTGCTTAGGTCGGCAAAATTGTTTCTGCTCATTTCTCAGAGAACCTCAGTTTCTTAACCATTGTTGCCGAAGATCTGTCTACGCCAGCAAGGCTTCAGATTTGCAATGTAAGTTTATTGTGTCTACGTAAGTTATTTAATTAGGTAGGTAATTAGAGGTAGGTAATTAAATGTTCAGATATCTGATGATAAATTGCAAAATGGCGAAAATTTGGTAAAAAATCGTATCGCTTTGACAGTATTCCAATCTGTTTTTACAGTAAGACAGTAAGGTCTTAGAGTTACCGGATTTGCTAATTGGGAAATGCAATTTTTACAAAGCTGTGAAAATCGTAAAGCTTTCGTTTATACATCGTTGCACATATGGATGGCATTCTAATGTATTCTGATGGAATTTCTTAACCCCTTAACTGGGGACCCCAGATATATCTGTTCATTTTACATTGAGTTACAGTTAAATACACAGTTAAGGGGTTAATGATAACATGCATGCTTAAAGTGTATGCATAATGAATTGTATGAAATGGTCAGATATTATTACTCAATGCAATCATTTTGCATTTTAGTTTGATACTTCCATCTTTTCAACTTATAGCCAGGAGCTTCGAATTTTGGCTCTTAAATTTGGTCGAATATTGACTTTAGATTCGGTTTGTATGTTTTTAAAGTTTCTGTTGATATTATAATTATATATGTTATATTATTATAATTATAATCATTATTATATTTTCATAACAACTGTTATGCTGTCGATCGGCACAGCCATGCGTTTTAGCGATTCTTTTATAGCTCAAGTCTTCGTAACTAAATTCACAGCCTGGCATTCTGTAGGCTTCTGGACACACTGTTCTGTGAAATATTGGCTACAGATTTTCTGTGATGGGTTATAATAAATTTAACTTACAGGTTGCTATCTTC
The DNA here is from genome assembly GCA_018105865.1 of Metaphire vulgaris. Lineage (NCBI taxonomy): Eukaryota > Metazoa > Annelida > Clitellata > Crassiclitellata > Megascolecidae > Metaphire > Metaphire vulgaris. The sequence goes on along the minus strand of CM030862.1, from coordinate 9,749,244 downwards.
ATCAGCTCAGAACATGCCCATTGCCTTTTCTGTGTTTAGCTGATAGATTTCTCAAAGGCATAATTGTTTCAGAATGACGTATATAATATAAGCAAATTTTTAACATTTAATGAGCAACTTTTTGCTCTATTAACACTTTGACTTTGAAGCCAGTTTTAGCCAAAATGGCAACATTCAAAGACAATCTTAAAACCTGGCTATTCCGCAGGAGCTACTTGTGATTTCTTGTGTTTTTGTATGTGTTCACGCAGTTCTTTTAGAACGAGTTACCACATTAATCAGTACGTTGTAATAATAATAATAATAATAATAATAATAATAATAATAATCAAACATACCCTGGTTTGAAACTGATCTGTATCTCAGATTGAATGTCAAATCCGAACTGAACATTTGGTTTGGATCTGGTTTGGGTTTAGATTGACAATAAATGCCTTCACTGTGGACTAACTTTGTTCAGTTTGCTGTGGTGTGTGTGTGTGTGTGTGTGAGTGTATGTACATGTGTGGTGTGTGTGAGTGTGTGCATGCGTGTGTTTGTGTGTGTGTCAATCAGAATATTTTGTGCTTGCTTTGCATGTCTTATTGCATATTCGGTGTTTGTCATGGCATATGCTGACTTTTTGCTGAGTTTGCTGTAAGATGTGCATGCATTTTTTATTTATTTTCAACCTGCTGTTTAAACATTTAATGACTATTTTTCTTGTAGTACATGGATTCAACTTTGAATCAGATGTCAGAGGCTTGGGAAGACATTCTTTTGGAAATGGATTCAAAGTTGAATAAATTTGCCGAGGAAAAATCTGTTAGTATTAAATTCTACATTTATTGAATTGATTTTACTTTTTGCTGTTCCTCGTTTTGCTTGAAACAAATATGAACAGACTTTGAGATGTTACTTTGTATCAGATTGCTATGCACTCAAGGTTCATACTGTGAACTCAAGGTTCATACTGTGAACTCAAGGTTCATGCTATGAACCAAGGTTCATGCTATGAACTTGGAGTTCATGCTGTTTTCTTTTCAATTTGATTATCGCTCAGACCAATTATATTATTATGACATCTTACACTATATACTGTAGCACTGTTGAAAGAGTTGATGTAATTTGTATTTTAAACTCTAATGCAATGTGAAAAATATTGGTCCAATATAGAGCTACTACTGTTTTGTCCGAATCCTGGCTGTTTTAAAAAGCTCTGACCATATTTAATGCATCTTTTTGTGTATAAGAATAAAGAACCTTCTACATCAGAGGTGCACATTGCACAATCTTTTTAGGCCAGGGGCCGTATTGGACATTCTCAGATCTCTCAAGGGCCACAATCTCGAAGTGCATACCATATAATTTATGATACATTTTTGTATAATCTGCAAATGGAAAAAAATTAAATGTAATAAATGTTGCAATGAACTACTACTGCCTGACATAAAGATTAGCTGAGGTCAATTTGATATTGATATGTCAGTTGATATATAATTTCTATAACAAAATTCCTGTTCTCAGGCCAGTTTTCTCTATTGGTTTGCTTTGCTTCAAGGGCCGGACAGGACGTGTTGTGCATCCCTGTTCTACATAGCAATCATTTGCATGCCGTTGTCTTGCAGTGCCGGATTATACCCATTAGGCAGAGTAGGCAGCTGCCTATGGGCCCCGCGACTTTTAGGGGCCTCACAAGACAGTGACGAAAGAAATTTTTTACTTACTTATTCTTAAGAATAGCGCTATGAGAAAGGCACGTGACGACGCTAACGTCATATATATATATATATATATATATATATATATATATATACAATAATGTTTACACTTCAGTGGCGTTCTAGTAGTCATTAGGGGCCTGGGTCCTGGCCCCTGGGGCCCCAAAAGTTTGACTGCCTATGGGCCTCCGCGGTGCTTAATCCGGCACTGTTGTCTTGCACTTGCATGTATGTGCATTTTTAACAGAGGATTGGTGGAGGATCGGTCAGCCGAGATTTCCTGAAGCTTTTGATGTTTGGGACTCCAAGGTGTGTAATATTTTGCCATGGCACACAGTGAACATATATGGTTTTGTTACGGTGTGGCATTTTTATCGATGATTTAACTATGCTTTATGCTTGTGCCTGTTAATTATCCAGTAAATTTGTTTTCACGTTGTGGTAGAACGAGTGAGCGATGGAACAGTGGTTAGCGCTCAGTTCTGCCAATCTTGAGTTCTGTGGTTCAAGTCCGGGCCACAGCAGGAACTTTTTTGATGTTTCTGTCCCAAATGCCTCAGTTGACTCGGCTGTGAATGAGTACTTCGGGTGTTAACTCGGTGGAAGGAAAGGTGGCAGGGGAAAGGCTGGCAACCACTCTCACTCAGCCGTTGCCATGAGTACTTGAATGTGTTGGTCCTCCTTTGGTTCTCCAATGGGCTCAGAGCCCATGGAGTATCCTTTACCTTGTGATAGTATATGAGGCTGGTTAGGCTCTACTGCCAATTTGTGCTTTGTTGTAGAAGATTCTTTACAATTGTAATGTAATTTAGCAGAGCATTTGTATTGTCCTCTTCTGGAGAATCACTCAGCAGTGCTCCCGCTGTGGTTTTATGTGTCTTAAATGATGTAACAAATTATTGCTTTACATTTTTGAATAAGGTCTTTAAATGATATAATAACGATGCCAAAATTTGTGTGTTTTCAAATTCTTATGTTGAATTTAGTTGATATAACTTGGGATTCTTGCTTTTGGCGAGAAAGCAATTGACGCAAATCTTTTGTGACTGATAATTAATTAATTAATAATTAATAATTAATTAATAATTAATTGTAGCGATGAATTGAAGAACTTCCTCACCTTTGATTTGACAGACAAGGTGAGAAACTATCATGATGTAAATATCAGGGAATTAAAACGATTAACTCATTAGAACTTATCAGGAATTTCTTACTCTTTTGTGTATTAGTATGTGTATCATTTGTGATGTTGTGATTTGTATTTAGACTTGTTTTGTTTTGCTTTTGAATGTAGGAAATTTAGATAAAAAAGACAGAATTTAGAAAATCATTTTATACAATGGTTCAAGAAAGTGTCATTGTTCTTGTACTTTGACTTTGTCTTGTGTTGTTGGCTTTAGAGTTTATATATTTTTCCTTTCAAACATGGTATTAAGCAGAATTTGCCAAAGCAGACGCCAGTTTTGTTTTCTGATTCAAGAAACTCTGTGATTTACATACCTGACCATATCTTGAATTGCTTAAATGTTGCTTTGGAATTAGTGAATTATTGTTCTATTGCTCGAATTGAACAAATTTACGGTAATTTCCCGAGCATGTTATGCTTTATTTAAGTACAGTTTTCATTGTGTGTGTACTGTACAAGATATGGACAGCTGTAAGGGCTCCCTGAAAGTAATATCACTGTGTTTTTTCTAGGGACTAAAGAAATTGGGTCACTCAATAGAAAACTCATACTCAAACATACAGAAGCTACTACTTAGACATTTTCAAAGGTAACATGACATACTGTGTGCTTAGGTTTTGTTTGCTGTTGGTTTAAGTTTGTTGCTATTTTTTACACAATCCACATTGCAATTGATCCATGTAATAGTTATTTTATTTTTAAAGCGCTTGTCAGGACGAGCGAAATAATTGAAGTGATTTGTCTTTCATCGACCTGTGTAGCTAATAAAACTTTGTATGATTTAACCCTTAAACTGCCAAATACTTTGTAACTATGTGCAATTTGACTGAGTATGCTCGGTTCTGGTGCTTCAAGGGTTAAAATCATTCTGATGCTAACAAAGAGTCAATTGTTCTGTTTGAGTCAGTGTTGCACAGGCCATCTTGTGTCATCTTTCTGATGTCAAAGGCATGGCACTGTGGCCAGAAAAATTCGGCGTACTCGGCTTGTGTGTCGATGAAACTCTCGCAGCAATCAATCGTACGGGATCATTGCTACTCAAAGCCAGTGAACTGCAACAGTGGGTATAGAAGCATACTTTCAAGACCGCCATTTGTTGTACATTTTTATATTAAATTTTAAGAACATTTTGGTGTTTTTTAAATATTTTGAGTACAGTGGATCCCACTTAATCGCACCCCGCTTAATTGCATAACCCGCATAATTGCATAACAACATAAAAACCCGAAACAGTGTTTTGTGCGTACAATTAATTATCAGACGTCCCGGCTACTGTATTCGCATAGCCCAGTTAATCGCATAAGCAATGCTTGCACGGCACCTATGCAATTAAGCGGGTTTCACTGTACTATATATTTAGTATGCAACAGATTTGACACAATTTGCTAAACTTGCCATTTCTTTTGACGGATCTGGTTTGCCATGCACTCTGCAGAAGTTTCAATGAGCAAGGAAACAATTTTTAAAAGTTCTTCATTATTTGCAGAGTTATTGAGGGCAGCATGAAGAATTTTAAAGCATTTTTCCGCTGGCTGTATGTCGGTAAGAGTATTTATTCTTACTATTATTTGTAAGGATTTTGCTTGGTTTACATTTGACAGTTGACAATTGTGATATTGGTTTTCGATTTTAGCATTATAGACAGTCATAGTGTTTCTTTAGTTGTGCCCAATTCTGACATTTAATGATAGCCTATTGGATTTCAACTAAAAGCCAGAGGGGAGAATGTGTGAAGGAAGACCGAAAAGACGATGGGTGGACGGATTGGAAGAGGATCTGAACATGGCAGGGCTGAATCTCAACGGAAAAACTGACGGAAGACACCGAATGACCTTGAAAGAAATAGCAACGGACAGAGAACTTTGGTGAAATGTCATGGAGAAGTCGATAGCTGGACACAGCTGGGGAACGAAGGCCTGACCTATTGGATTTAGGGTGGGAAGATGGCAGAGATGTAACATGCTAGAAAGGCACACAGATGAAACGGGTTCAAGTTCTGTTGGAGCCCTAAGCCTGGCTCAACCTTATTTACTAGAGGGCAGTGGTAAAGATGAGGAGCATCACTAAGCTGTGAGGTAAAACGTGGGTCTGGGGAAAATAGCGACAGCCTACCCCAGGTCAATGGCTTATACCTCCTACATCACTGATTGCCTACACAGGAGATAAATGCCGGGCCTCAATGCTCGATCTCGAATATAGGACCTACCTTTTTTTTACCTGCCTATTGGATTTGGTGAAATTTTATGGTTGATTTGTTCCTTTAATTTTATTTCAGTTATTCTAAGACTTTCAGAAGAATCAATTCCACCTGCGTTGAACAAGGTTGGACGATGGACTTATTACACTGCACAACAAATTTTTATGAAAGTTTTGTTTCACTTCATTTTTTTATGTTTCTTTATGTAGTTTAACGTGCTGAAAATGAAAATGACATTAGTTTTTGTGTAGCTCTGTAGGCCTTTCCAATTCTATTCTTAATTTCTTCGCTGCAGTCATTGTCCCAGGTCAGGAGGCTTCCCGGATAGTTGAATTTTTCTACCCTTTTCTCTACACTTTCGATGTTTTGTCTATCTATTTCTACTGGATTTTCTACTGAAAATTTTAAGGCCAAATGCCACTATTTTAGTTTTGCTGGGGTTAATATTCATTCCCATTCTCTTCCCTTCTCTCCTGATTGTTCGTACGTTTTCTCTTGGGTGTTTGTATTTATGGTCTATTACGTTCATTGGGCGAGAAGTTAGCAGAGTGGTAACAGCGTTGGATGATGGAGCAGGAGGTTGCGGGTTCGAGTCCCGCAGGAGCCCTAACGGTCGACTCAGCCTTTTTCGTGATGGTCAAATGAGGAGCAATGGCAACATTGCGAAGGTAACCATAGGATCGACGGAATGACTGGCCACCGTCCGCTGATAAATGGCTTAGCCACCTATGGACTGATGGTCATGAAACCGGAGATCAACACCAGCACCTACGGGCACAGAGCCTACGAATGAACTTTACATTTTTTTACGTTCATGTAATCCGCAAATTTGCGGTTTTTTATATGCATTCCGCGTACAGATATTCCTGTGTTGTTGTTGTTTATATCTTCTAGCATGTGTTCAAGGTAAGCGATAAAGGATAAGAGTGCTATTGGGTCTCCTTGTTTGGTTGCAGTTGTCAGTTTGAACCATTTGCCTATGTCTTTGCCTATCCTGATTGTGCATTGTAATTGTTGGCTTGTGTTTTGGAGCTTTCTGATGGGTTTTCTGTCTACTCTGTATGATTGAAAGATGGCCCAAAAGGTGTCTATGTTGACTTTGTCAAATGCTTTTACAAAGTCTATGAAACAGTTGTATACTATCTTTCCTTTTCTATGTGACTTTTCTGCTATTAGCCGGAGAGATAGCATTTGTTGGATTGTGTTTCTGTCTTGTCTAAATCCTGCTTGCTCTGTAGCATATGTAGGGGGTTGAAAATTTCAGTGCTATGCTTGGGAAATTGGTCTCCTTTTTACATTGAATGGACTTTGTGCATTTTCAGGTGTTTAAGTTTTTTCTCCATTGTTTAAAAATTTATCTCATGTATTCAAACTGTATTTGACCTGAAAGCAGCACCATGTTTTTTTATGATTTTTAATGAACAGCAGCAGATGGTATTTGATACAGTACTGGCATGGACTAGGTGCATTTAGTGCTATGGGGAAGAGGAAGAGGAAGGCCCAGGAGAAAGTGGATGGATAACATCAAAGAAGACTTTGAATGTTACAAGATATCAGTAATCGATGGAAATAGACTAACAACGGAAAAAGATAAATGGAGAATTTTCCTGTCTAGCTATTGCCGATAATGAGCTGGCAGAAAGCAACTGCGAATGGTGATGAAAAGTGCCATATGAACCCCTGTCTGTCTTTCCTGTATTTTCTGATATGCTCTTTTTCATACTTTTATTGAAGTTTTATATTTTATTTATTAATAACTTAGTATATGGAATAAAAACATATCAGTGTTACACTTTTACATACCCGTAATTGTTTGTTTGTTTGTTTGTTTGTTTGTTTGTTTAGATGAGCCAACAGGATCTCTCTTTTGTTGCACAGTTTCTGCACGACAACTTTACCGAGGCATTTGCTTTTCTTTTGATGCTCAAATGATTGTCTTTTACTGCTTTGAATTTGGAAGAACATCATGCATTCTGGCAGTCTTTACTTTTATATAAATTTTAAAATAATTTTTTATGGTAATTTTGGTTTGCTGAAGCGTTTCACTGACTTGGTTTGAAATTGTGTTTTAGCTTAGTGCCTATTAATTTTTTTATTGAATTTGTTCTAATAGATTGAACCATCAAAATGCAGCTTTCGTCTTGAAAGAGTTGGGCAGGTTTGTTTTTTGTGTTTTATTCTATTTTTTAGTAAAACGTTTCACTTGCTTTCATTTTGTCTGTGCCATCAAAGTAATCTATGACAGAAGTCTGCCACAAGTTTTGCCATTTTAGCATTCAAGGCTCAGCAGCTGATAAATGTATCTGCAGACGTTATATGCCTACTTGAACTTGAACCTATAAGCAGCTTTGTATGGTAAAGCAACACAGGTGCTTTAGTCCTAGTTACTGCCTTTTTCTTGTTATGATTGCTTGGCTGTGCTGTACTCATTCACGAAATTTCTGTTTATACTTTTGATGGGACTTTATTATTGTTATTATTATTATTATTATTATTATTATTATTATTATTATTTCAAGACAATTCCTTAAGCGCAGTAAACATGGCTATCGAAGCAAAGTCAAGAGCGCTTTACAAAAACGAGCTGTTAAACAAATGCGTCTTCAACATTAATTGAATAAACTTCAATAAAGAAATGGCATCTGTTTGTCTTAGTTCTCTTTATTCTATTCTATTCTATTCTATTCTATTCTACTTGATAATTTATGTAGCACTATAGCATGGCCAAAGGCAAGAGTGTTTGAGCCAACTAAGCCAGGGTTTTCGAAACTTTATGGAACTGTGACCCACTTCCACAGTTTTTTTAACCCGCCGCAACGCTGCAAACTTAGCGTCAACAAAATGCGGATAAAACTAAAATCATTTTAATATAAGCCTTATGTGGATTGCATGTATATAAATTTTTTATATTAAGCCAATGCTAGTGGCATTATGGTGTTGGTTAGGAAATAACGCTTTTGAATCTAATTTTACGCTACCCTGTGACCCACTTTTGGGTCGCTGCCTACAGTTTGGGAAATACTGGACTAAATGATTCAAGTTTCTAACAATTTTGACTTTCTCTTCATTTCTCAGTTTTTGTGACAATGTTGTCATCATATTGTCTTCTGCTTGTTTCATTCAATATCTGTTCGTTGTCTTTGGCTTCCTTTCTCTCTTTCATGGCCTTTGGGTCAAACGATTGGTTGAAAGAGACTCCCACAGCAACAGGGATATCAGAATAGATATTAATATAATAATATAATATATTATTTTATAAAGCTTTGTCTTGTTATAATGAAATGAAGACTGAACAACCCTAGAAGTTTAATAATTTTTTCACCAGTCAGATGCCACATACTGTATGTCTCATTTGTAGTAAGAAAATGTGTTGATATAAAGGGACTGTTGTTGGTGTTGTTTTAGTAAGACTCTACTGTAGTATTAATGCCTATTACATACGTTGAGATATGATATTCATGCAGTTGCATTTGTATTATGTGTTTTTAGTACCTGAGAAAGGAAGACTTAGCCAATGTAATAGACAATTCTGGTAACCCATGGCAGAAATTTCTTCAGAATAGCCCAGCTGCTGCATGTAAGTCTGCTAGTGTTTGTGAATTGTTTCCTTGCTTAAATATTTATATCAGTTAGATACTGCTGGTGTTTTCAGGCTTGCTTGTCTTTGCCTATCCTGATGACATTGTTGATTTTATACTTGTAATTTATTTATATAATTATTATATAAATTATTGTTATTAATTATCATTTGAGGCTTAACATGAAATTATTATGTGGATGATTTGGTTGGGAATTAAATAATTGCTTGAGTTTTTTTTTTAAACAAAAAATATTTTAAAGTACCTGGCAAATTTGGCTTCCTTTGAGCAGATAGTTCAGTTTTCATTATTTGCAAATTTGCATTTCTTTTCTCCTTTCAATCATATATTATATTTGACTGAATTCCTTGGAACATTAAATTACTTTTATCAAATATGATGAATTTGCTCCTGTGATTGAATTAGGAGCTTGTGAGATTTTTTATCAGTTTTAATTTCTTTTTGCTCACACGTAATAACAGTTTGAATGACCTTTGTTGTAGTTTAAGAAGCAATTTAGGAATTTGATATGTTGTTTTGCAGCTAGTCCTTATTTGTACAAGACTTTTCCAGAGAAATCGCTTGCCCAGATGAGTCAGATGCTTCATGACATGTTGAATGGGCTGCTTCATCGTTGTGCCGTAAGGTTTTCAGTCATCATTGTGCTGTAAGGTTTTTCAGTCGTCATTGTGCTGTAAGGTTTTTTAGTAATCATTGTGCTGTAAGGGTTTTCAGTCATCATTGTGCTATAAGGGTTTTCAGTCATCATTGTGCTGTAAGGTTTTTCAGTCCTCGTTGTGCCGTAAGGTTTTTCAGTCCTCGTTGTGCCATAAGGGTTTTCAGTCGTCATTGTGCCGTAAGGTTTTCAGTCATCATTGTGCTGTAAGGTTTTTTAGTAATCATTGTGCTGTGAGGTTTTTCAGTTGTTATTGTGCCGTAAAATTTTTCAATCGTAATTGTGCTGTAAGGTTTTTTTAGTAATCATTGTGCAGTAAGGTTTTTCAGTTGTCATTGTACTGTAAGGGTTTTCAGTCGTCATTGTACTGTGAGGTTTTTCAGTTCTTTTAAGCCATCTCTTGTGATGATAAATATACAGTAGTTGTTGACTGGTTGATATCAGCAACCACAAACAATGCAAGATTGGTAAGATAGTTCAAGAATCATTGCCCGAATTCAAGCTAGAGACAGTATTTTTAATAGAATTCGCACTAAGCAGTATTATTAGAAGTGCGGCTGATCTGATGAAGTTTTAGACACGATGCTAAAGAAAGTCCCTAAATGTTTCCCATTGAAAAATGGCCACCAACAAGCAGTCATAGCAATGCTGCTTTGTGGCAAAAGTTTTGGATTTATGAGCTGTTTGCTATATGTGAGGATTTTTTCCAATTGATGGATGGATGGAATGGATGATTGATTGTATCTGATTCTTTGTGAATTTCCATTCACCCAATGATCAAGACATTTTGAGGTCGTTATTAATATTATTATTATTATTAACGTACTGATTAATGTGGTAACTCGTCCAAACGAACTGCGTGAACACATTAGAAAGTCACAAATAGTCGTTTTAGCTATTTTGCACGTTATTAGTAGTTTGGCTTTGACTGAAAATGTTTGATGCTATCAGGTAATGATGATGATGATGATGATGATGATGATGATGATGATGATGATGATGATGATGATGATGATGATGATGATGATGATGATGATGATGATGATGATGATGATGATATGTGACATTTTATTTCACTTAGGACACAATTCAGAAGTCGTTTAACTTCATCTCTGCAGTTTCTCTTGCTGATGAATCAGTGTATGTATTATGCATTTTCTCTTCTTTCTGGCTGGAAACGTTCATTTATTTATCATGTACAATTCTTATAGCACCTTAACATGGCAGAGGCCAACGTAGTCAAAGGTGCTGTCATTAAATAGCGTTTTAGTTTAATAAGGAACAGAGAATGTGGATTAAAATGTTGCTGATCATATTTTGTTGTATTCAATGTTCAAGTTGATTAGGTCCATGTGTTTGTATTTGAACGTACAACTGTCCATTGAAATTCAGTTATTGCATCAGAAAGCAATACTGAAGTGAAAATACTGGACGTCAAAGCCTTTTGAATCCAATACGCATGTATTTTGCAAAAGAAAATATTGCTTCTGTTTGATCATTAGTGAGCATTTTATTATTTCAGAGATTGTCCTTTTACTACTCATATTTCGCAGTATGTATTTTTTTGTTATATTTTTAATTTTATATAATGTTATATGAAATGCATATAAATGTAATTTAATTGCCATATATCTTTCATAATGGCATGCAAGATGTATATTAAAATAATATTAAGATGCCGATGGCAACACTACCAAACTTATTTCTGATTCTGTAAACGAATGGATACTTTTTGTAGCAACACAAATTTTGTTCTTAGAACTTGGTATTATTTCTGTAATTAATCTTTTGCACTATTACAAAAATTGTGATTGAGTCTATTATGGTTAAGTTTGTTTTGCATCGATATAATAATAATAATAATAATAATAATAGTAATAGTAATAATAATAATAATAAAGCACTTCTATAGCACCAGGTCTAATGTGCAAAAGTGTCAACTGATGGTATTTCAAATCCATTCACTCATGATCAAGGGTTGTTAATTTTAATTTGTTTTAATCTATGTTCTTAAAAACTAGTCTCTATGTTGATAAATAAGGTGCAATGTTAGAAGAGAAAGCGAAGCATTCATCTACACTGCGTTCTGCCTGAAGAATACAAAATCTTCCAGATTTTTCATCTGTCGACAATCAACGCAAAAATCATTAAGGTATGGGGTGGTTAGATTGAAGTATTCGACCAAGTGTATAACAATTAATATCAAAATAAAGTAAATATGTAAATTTTTCTAAAAACTCAGTTCCAGCCACAAAATATCAACGGTTAACAATATTGGTAGAATATTAATGATAGTGAATTTCACTGGCAAAGTAATAAATTTACACAACTAACTGCTTTATATTACCATGTGAATATTAAGTTTGTAATTATTGTTATTTAGTTTTAACAGAATAATCATATATGTGTTGTTGCCAGCAGAAGCCTTGTGTTTAAGTAGGTTCTTCTTCTTCTCCTTCTTCTTCTTCTTCTTCTTCTTCTTCAAGTTCTTTGCCCGAAAGCAGTTCCTGGTTCCCATTGGCGCCATCCTTCTCTGTCAGCAGCTTGGGTGTTTAACCCTTTGTGTCTGTCTTTAGTCAGCATCCTCTGCACCTTTCTGCACCTACTCAGATAATATATTTGAGCAGGAATTGAATGCTAAAACCAAGTTTTATTGCCTGTCATTTAGTTTAGTTGAGTTAAAAATTTGCACATGAAAATTTGAAAATGCAAAAGATGGTTGTTTTTTGTTATTTATGAACAGGTATCAGATGGATGTTATGTCTGTGGAGCCAGATCAAATAAAACTTCCCAAGGAGAATACAGAACGACAGCAGATAAAAAAGTAGGTGCTGTCGGCAAAGTTTAATTCCTGAATGACGATGATTATGTTTGCAACATTATTTAACATGGTGCCAAAGTTAGATATCCACATGGAAGATTAACTATGGAGTCAGAGATATTAGCGTGGCAGTCATAGAAATGCGGCAGATATTTGGTACAGATGCAGATGTAGTGCATTTGATTTTGCAATGTATTTTCAAACCGCCTGTTTGCATAAATACAAAAAAAGCTTGTCAAAATCTCAATTAATTTTGTGTTTCAGTCTTTCGAACTGTTTAATCCTTGATCTGTCGTTTTACGACAACCAAATGTTGTCACTTCTACTGCAAGAAGACTGCGAGAACGGCCGTCCAATACTGCTGCAATTACTAGTCGCCTCGCTGGAAGGGTTATTTAGGCCTTTCACAGGCGAACATTCGAGTCATCATTTGTGTGTCCCACTCAGTAATATGTAAGCGATTTCGTGTTTTAAAAATCCTGATGCCGTAGATTCAGTATCATTTGATTTGTTCGTCGTAAACATGCTGTATTTAGTGGGCAGGAAGATAGAAGAATGATAACAGCAGTGGCCTGTAGGGCGGATGGAAGTTCATAGGAGCCCAGGAGTTGACTCGACCTTCACTCGATGGCAGCAATAAAATGAGTAGCAGTGGCAACAACGCGAAGCAGTGGCGGTTCCACAGGGGGGCCCGTGCCCCCTATTGAGTGCCTCCCCCCTAGTGACCCCTTCTGTTGATCCTATACTTAATACTACATACCTAACAACAAATGGTTGGCCCTCCATGATTAGAAGTTGCCACCCCAACGCCGCCGCCGCCCCCCCCCCCCCCCACTTGCCAAATCCTGGAGCCACCACTGACGTGAAGGTAACCATAGGTTCTGTGGAAAAGGCTGGCCACCGTCCACCGATGTATGGCTTAGTTAGCCACCTATGGGCTGATAGCAAAGAAAACGTGGATCAGTCCTGGGCAATGAGCCTACGGGTGCACAATGTAATAATAAATTTTTCAACTTAAAGACTTTTTCACCAATTGAACTATGGAATTTTGAACACTTCCTGGCAAAATGTTGTGTAGTCTTGTTGATTAGACACTTCTTGTAATAATTTGTTCTGTGCTTTTTATGTCGGAGTTATAAGATTCATGTTTTCTTTTGTAGATCTAATAAAGCTACGGAAAGCATTGGTTGCGTTGAGGGTTTCCGAGTTCTAGAAAATATGAAAGCGTCAAAATTAGCCGTCAGCGGAACTCGCAAAGTCTCGTGCGTGGTAAGTTTCTGTACAGTAAAACTCCATTAATGTTGACATGTTGACATGGGCCCTCAGTTGGACCAACTTGGTTTCATTTTACTCAGATGCAGGCATTCAGTTAAAATGTACCCTCTTTTCTGGTCCACAAAATTTGTGTTGACTGGGTCTTAACCATATCAGCAAAAATGACTTTGATTAGAAGAGTTGAATTGAATTTGATGTGACAAAATGAAATACCAATGTAATTACTCACAACTGTATTGTTTAAATGTTATAAATTAGAGAAAATATGAAATCTTAAATTCTAAACGGGTATGCATTGTATTGTGCTAGTACGGGCTTTGGAATTTCAGATATCTATGGCTTACAGTAGTTGTGTGCTTTAGTAGCTTTTTTTCTGTGCGCAGTTGTTTTTGTCGCGGCGAAGAGTGCGTCTTTTCCTTATGGACGTTGAGGACGAAGATGACGACACTGCAGTTCACATTGATATTTCACAAGAGGAAGAGGCAATAAATGCGGCCGAGTCACCTTCCAGTTTGACTGTTGAAGTTGATGAGGAAAATAAAGAGAATACAACTTCTTAGGAGAATTACAATCAGCAGTAGTAGTCAGCAAAACGTATTGCCTGAATTCACATTGGGGGCCATCCATATAGTACGTACGAACTGAGGGCTGAGTTGGATTTAGGAGATTTTGCATAAGTACGGTGCGCAAATGGGGGGAGGGGGTTGAAAATAGAAAATATGCCCTTTTTTGCATATGTACTATATGGATGAGCCCTTAGAGGGTCTTTGTTTGAATCAGACAGATGCATATAAAGTACTTGGTCATATTTGTGTCGGTTTTCAATAGAACAATTTTATTATCTCTTAAAGTGAAAATCTCAGGCTTGTGCTCTTGTGACATTCGAATTATGAGTGCTAATGGTACAAGAATATAATAATGATGATGAGAATAATAATCTGGAAGTTTTTTTGCTTGGGTTTTGTGTCTTTTGTCTTTTGATATTGATTGTGACCCCGTGGTTAGGTGGCGCTTGAAACTGTCTTGTCTTTTTGAAATGGCCTTTTTTATGTCTTGATCTCAGTCTTGTTACTTGTCTTGGTCACACCACTAGTACAAGCCTAACTAAAACACACCAATACCAGTATTTTATCCAGACTTATGGCCTTTGGGGGGAATTGACTTAGTTCAATGCAAAAATTTGTCATTGCTGGGATTTTGAGGGGGAGGAATCTCCTTCCCTAACAGGCCTGGATAAAACACTGACTAATAAAAGTTTAGCCATGTCCTGTTTTGATGTCCTTAAAAACAGAACACAAAACAAACTGTTGCTTCCAGATCTACCACCTTTATTTGAAAAGATTTTCCCTTTCAATTTAAAATTTTAAATATTGTAAAAGTTAATAACGGCAAAACAAAACTATTAAAACATTCACATATATTAATTTTAAAAATCACTCGTACAATAATCAGCATGATTATTAGAAGTATAAATGCTATGATGCCTTGAACAATACGGTGACTGCTGCACAACACAAGTACATTTCTTTAAAATTGTCAACATAGTTGCTGAAAATTAGTTGTGGAATATGTCAATTTCATCGATATATTAAAATATACAAAAATGCTACTTTCACTAGTCATATGTTCATTTTTGGTTTTGAAATATAATAATCTATTTACAAAAAAACATCTTAAATATACAAAAGATTCAAACAATGTTTAGGGAGATGCTGGATAGAAATGCACACTTGGTACTGCCCAAATATGCATACTTGGTACTGTCAAAGTATGCATACTTGGTACTGCCCAAATAGTTTAAACTTTCTAAACTATTCTGGCGGACTCTTGATACTCAGTTAAAGCTAGATATATTGCAAAAAGTAACCAGGGCAGGCTCTAATATTTCAGAATACTGAGCACACAGTTATCGTTAACCAACACAAGAATGTCACAGAAAGACAAAATTCAATGCAGCAACTAAAAAAGAACTTTTTGCAATCGCAATAAAAAAATTAACACTAGAGAATGGTGCAAACTTGCAGTTGCAACAAAAAATTCTAGGCAAAATGAGCAAAATAGTGATCACCTCCACAGTTTAATGAATAGGAAAAAATCGAGACAGGTTCGACATATTTTGATATTCTTGCCGTTCACAGCCGCATCATTTTTATGACTGCTGTACAAAAATAACACTTGGACCGAGGTAGATGGCAGACAAACACTTGGTCCAATCTTAAACGATTGGTAACCCGCATCCAATGCAACGTGGCATCTTAATTCACAAAATATACCAGAAAATTAGATGCAATCTTCACTACCCATGACTTTCTATTGTTGTACGACAGCTTCAACAAAGATGTACTGAACACTGAGACAAATAAAGTGTGCCCTGTCAAATGTTCAAATACACAACCATCCAATAGATACACAAAATAATGTTAAATCAGAATACATAATTAATGAAATCTGTACATTTTGCTAATACTGAAAATAAAGCAGCCAATTCATATTATATATATTCAGCTCAATTTAAACACAAATCAAAATGGCTCGTGTAAGTTATATAGGATCAAGCCCCGAATGATAAATAGTCGAACTCTGCTATGACAATCTTCTTATGACCGCTAAAAATAAAATAGATACTTATATCTGAAGGATGACAAAAAAGTGTCAGCTAGATTTGGCTTTTAAGTTGAGGAGCACAAAATTTAGTTGTTCCTTCATTTTTTATTATAAAATTTCTTGACAACCTTTACTTATCCATGGCAAAAATCTAATTTCGTTGCACCAGGTTGCTACCTAGGACGATGGCGACTAAAAGCTACCAGAACGCTTTGAAGCAAGAAGCGCTCGCTGTATAGTCAAATTCAGCCTGAAAAATCTATAACAGTTGCAACAAACAATGGCAGACATCAATGTAAATCAATGTAAATGTAAAATTGAAACCACCCAGTAAGTTAGTAACTCGAGGTCTTCCGTATTCTGACTCGATTGACATATGCTTCAGATCAGATTAAACTGCATTGCTTCCCAGTGACATTAAATAAGCCAAGTATACAACTTTATGCACGATTTCAACTATACAAAAGGTCTAATACCATACAAGATCATTATCTATATACAAAATATTAACATAATCACCCTCAAATATTAGATTGTCGATACAGAAAGAAAATATAGTCATCAGAAAGCCACAAAGCTCTTATGAGACTGCAGGTTTTGCACCTTCCTCTTTCTTTACAAAGTGGCTGAATAAGAGCATTTACAGTATTCATTTACAGTCATGCAATTTGGTGAACACATGATAGAAATAACAAAACCTTTCAACAGGGGCGAGGTTTCAACATCACGCTCCTCACCACAAGCGGGCAAGTTATCCAAGCATTTCAAAATTAAACTTTGACAGTACTAACAACGACAGCGATAAAATCATCTTTCCAATTCATTTGTCAATAAAATAGCGTCAACATTTATCCGGACAACGCAAAACTTCTGAAAGATTCTGTCTCTCAAACTGAGTAAAGCTAAGTTTAAAATCACTAGTTTTGCCTCAAAATGTTCAAAATATATAATCAGATGACACCCAGATCACAAGTAATAATAACTGCACTGGTAAAAGCCAGCAAGAACCGAGATCAAGAAGTAACCATGCAAACTAATAAGCTCCTAATAAGACAACTTCTTTATCGCACAATTTCCTATAAGTTGCAAGCCAGCACAGACCTCTCTCTGCAGCCAAAGTTAAACAGTTTAAACGGAACATATATGAAAATAATGAGATTTAATTTCAACACAGCAACGACTAGGCACCAAAATGTATGTGCAAGCATGCAAACTTCAAAGCCTAATGACACAGTTCTGATAGAATTCTTCAATCTCCAATGCATTTTGGCCGATGGTCAATCAACATACAAAAACCAAAGATTAAAGCAAAAATCTGAATCAGACAGACAGACCAGAATGAAAGCAAAAAGATTGATTTGGTTATATTACATGACTAATCTGAGTAAAAAAACAGACATCTGCAATCATCCAAAAGCCAGACTGAGTAGGTGATGTCACAGTGGAATAATTGTTTGCCCTCCTGACATTAATATAATCAGCCATCGTACCGCTCAGGGATATTTTTACCCCCCCCCCCCTAACACACCCCTCCATTTGAGGTCGAAACCCCCCAAAATTTGGTAATGTGACAATGGTATGCATACAAAATGCATACTAATTAGCTCCGGACCCCAATTTGAGGTCGACACCCCCCAAATTCACAATCCTAGAAATATCCCTGGTATCGCTCTATTCCTTATTCACTGTTCAGAACCCACCAGCACTTGACTGGTTTTCCTATTCTTTGACACATTTCATACACTTTGCCAATCTGAGTATCTCTCAAACTTTCAGGTGTAGACTTTTAAAAAACATCTTTTTTTATTGTAAGTCCTCCCTTACACAGAGTCAGGAACTTATAGACCGACCTAAGGATTTTTCAGGTACAAACTACCACGAACATGATTTTTTACTATGATTCTCACTGTGAAGTAACCATCGATCGAATCCAAATGCACTATTATAACGGCACTAAAGAAGTTTTAGATACGACATGACAACTGATAACAAAACACTATTATAATAAGCTAGTAATGGCCAGAAACATTTCAGCTCATATAATAATTAATCAGTCAACAAAGTAGCACTGCATAATGGTAAGTGAATTATTGTTGGCACTGTTTCAATCATTTTCTTCCATTCACTATCAAAAATACAGTCGTAATGAAAACGCATTAGCACATGCCATACATAATGCCATTAGTATAGTACAGAAAAGAAACAAAAGAGCAAACTAATTAAAAAATAGCCATACTACGGTACATAAAGCCGCAAATGAATTCACATATCAGACATCTGACATCATCCAAATTCCAGACATCTATCCTCATGAAATTGTTGCCACTGTGGAATTTCACAGAATTTGAGAAATTTGTCACCTGTGACCTTTGAAGGATACAACAGAAGGTGTTCATATTCGCATTTCATAATATCAAAGTCACCAGCAAACGCGCTGTTGAAAATTTAGAGAGAGAGAGAGAGAGAGAGAGAGAGAGAGAGAGAGAGAGAGATCCAAACACAAGATCATCTGTACCTGTGCCTCATATGGAACCAGTATTCAGCAGTTAATGTCCTAGATTAGAATCCATAATTTTGGCTCGGTTCCAACGGAAATACGTCTTGCGCCATTCGGAAAGAATACGATTTACTGGAACAGGCTTGACTCTTTCCTGAGCAGTTACATTCAGCTTCACAAATGAATGATTATGACAAGAATTTCTAAAA
The DNA here is from genome assembly GCA_018105865.1 of Metaphire vulgaris. Classification (NCBI taxonomy): domain Eukaryota; kingdom Metazoa; phylum Annelida; class Clitellata; order Crassiclitellata; family Megascolecidae; genus Metaphire; species Metaphire vulgaris. Next base: position 9,730,501 of record CM030862.1, on the reverse strand, counting down.
ATCTGCAATATTTGGCACGCAGTCTTCAGTAAGTCATCACGTCGTCGAAGATTTTGATTTCTCTTTGATAAATATCTGAAAATAATACGCAAAAATTCAAAAATAAGCAGCCAACTGATTGTACGTTATGCAGCTGCTGATAGCGTCAACCGATTCGTTTATTTTGAATTCACTTCCCTAACAAACGCCTCCTGTCAACAGAGTCTCCTTTTAAAAAGACAGTGGGATTTGAGCTACTTCCATCCAAACATTTTCAACTTTCAACGGGGGGTCGGACCGACAAAACCAAATGTTTCGACCTCCAATGGGAGGAACTGGTCTCAACCAGGACTAACCATTTGGTTGACGTCTCATTAAACAAACAATATAGACTGTATGATTTTTATAGCAGCACTGGTCACCCAAAAACTTGACACAGCACACCGACTTATACATGGGCTCTCATTACAATATATCTTGACATCATCTAAAAATAAAACTTTTTTCACAATATTTATTATGTTTATATTTATTTATTTATTCCAACTCAACTCATGGTATACATAACATAACACATATACAATTATACGAAACAAACAAGCAAATGAATGTACTCAAAATCCATAATACAATTTTACCAAACAAGCAAAACAATAAGCTTACTTAATTTTACTACAGACAAATTTATCCAAAAATTGCTTTTAAATATAACATACATACAAACATACATACATACATACATGCATACATACAAAACTTTTTTTAACTATAATATACATACACCACATACAGTATACATATATACACTATATAACATTGTATATAATATGCATATACACAGTCTGAGAAATACTTTGTGTAGCTGGTATACCTGTATATTATACAGGTATACCAGCTACACAAAGTATTTCTCAGACTGCTCAAAGCACATCTGAGGCCTTTCCGATAGCATGGGTCCATAAGGCAATAGCCTTATTTAACCCCTTAACTGGGCGCGACGGCTCAGAGCCGTCCAGTTTACATTGAGTTACAGATTTATTCCCCAGTTAAGGGGTTAATACAGATGCTCTAAAAATACATACACTATCAGACATCACCAAAATGCTAATACTCTACATGACCATACCTCACTCAGAATGACCCACGATTGACTTGGACTTTGAACGAAAAGTCGCATGGTGTCTATAAGTCCAAACGAAGCCGGCATAATGCCCTCAACCAAACCAGAATCGCCATCAAATCTGTTTATTATGTAGAATCCGTTGTCAGCTTGCGGGTAATCGGTGACCGGTTTAGAGTTGTCGAGGACTTTGCCGAACTGACTAAGAAGGACCTCGATCGTTGTGTTGTAGAACCTATCGCCCGGGTGCTCCGGGTTTCCGCTTCGAAATAAGTACCTAGAATTAGATGAAACAGTCACCAAGGATGGCAGACCATAGTACAGTGTGATTCCCGTTAACTGAAACTGAAACTGAAATATCCGTTAACTGATAAATAATAAATCCGTTAACGGGAACTGGAACTGGAAAATACGCAAAACTGCAACTAAAACTGAAACTGGAAAATAAGCAACTGAAACTGAAAAATCGAGTCATATCAGTATCGTTTCAGTTTCAGTAATCTGAATATGGTAGGCGAACATCAGTGCAGCTGTGTGCATGACAGGCTGGCTATTGATCTATTGTCCACACGTAGGTCAGTACTCAATAGTCCAGTTGTTTACTGCTCGCTCGACCGATTGCCGGCCTGGGCAACAGGACGTCACGTCCCCCGCAGTGACAGTAGTTATTTGGCCCCTTAATTGACGGTATTCGTCTACCAAGCCTGTAAGGCCTGCACGGAGTACACGCTGCTTTGCTGATTGACCTACTTTAGCAGAGATCGGGACTCGATGCAAGTTCCAACTTTATTGTATTGTTTTGTTTGTCGGTGGTGACGGTCTAGTTTCCTGCGCATTGACGTGACAGTTGTATAGGCCAACTAATCAAATATAATAGTAACATTTTAACAATGAGCTTTAAGGTAACCAGTGGCCGTCAAAAAGAGAGTGTGATTTGGGAATATTTTCAGTATGATAAGATTGCCGACAAAAGTAAATGTCTTGTTACTGTCTAACAACTCGCCCTGTGGAAAGTTAATTGCGGGCAGCAATTCAACAAATGTTAAAAGTCATCTAGAGAGTTGTCACAATGCTGCATTTGCTGAGTATTGCGAGAAAGAAGCCATAAGAAAATGAATGATTAATGTAAGCAATTTATTTACTTAAGTTATGTATGTAACTGGTATGATGCTCTGTTAGAAATTAACTCATTCACAAATAACTTTGTTTCTACTAACTTTAAACTTCACATGTGTAATGTAGAGACTTTCAGGCTGTGTGCCCTTATAACCAGTTGAATAAAAATGAATTTGAAATGTCAAATAAACGCTGTGCTGTAATGCTACTGTTGCTACAGTATTTAAATGTAGGGCTTTCATCCTATGTCTGCGTTTTTATTAGAACGACTAAAAACTAGAACTGAAAAATACCTGCAACTGAAACTGAAACTGAAAAATATACAAAACTGAAACTGAAACGGAAACTGAAAAATAGTTTTGCAAAACGGAACTGAAACTGGAACTGAAATATAATGAGCAACTGGAATCACACTGCCATAGTACAGTAGAACATATAGTAAGAAAAAGTAGTAAAGTCCTTCCCGAGCTCTCAAGGCTAAACTCAAGGCTCGTAGGGCGGCGCTGATCTCCGTTTCCAAGGCCCTCAGCCAGGCGACTGGTGCAAGTTACATGATATGGGGCCAGTGTTCTCATGCAACGCGCCTGTTTACTCCTCGGATTAATCCGCTACTCAATTTGCCATCGCCATCTGGCGAAAGAGGGCTGAGTCGGCCTTAGGGCTCCTCTGCGGGTCTCAAACCCGCAGCCTTCTGCCCCATCGTCCAACGTTGTTACCACTCTGCTAACTTCCTGCCCATTTTCTGTACCATGAAAAGTCATATGGAATGGGTGACAGTAGTAGAACAATATAGTAGAACAATAAAGTCATTATAAACATAAAAAATAGCATTACAATTTCTCCCACAGATTTCCATCCAAGCATACAGAACAGCAAATGAAACATCAAATTCCAGAACATTAACTAAAATTCATACCACTACACTTATACCAAACAGCACCATAAGCATTGCATAATCATAAATTTAGCGTGATAGAGGACAGACGCTTAAAAAGAGGGCTACTCACTTTTCAACAACAACTGGTGGTATGAACTTTATCGTCACAGTATCCCCATACTGAGGTAGGACTCCCCAGAAGAACACCTCACCCATATAAGCCCTATCAAGGCTGTATTGGTCATAGACCCGCAGGCTGGTAGAAACTTCGGCGTTTGGATTAAGATGGGGTCGATGCATCACGCCCTTTCCAAAGTCCTTGTCCTGAAAGAAGTAAGGGCTTCGTTACCAACGCAGCTAGAAATTGTCGATACATGCACGCAGCAGTTTGTTACACCACCACCACCACCACCACTAAACATAATTAATACAAGTCATTTAATATCATTTTATTTTATAAAAGAATGTTGAAGTTTAGAATGTTGTCAAAAAATATAGGGTATGTCTGGAATTGAGCCAAAAAATGTAGCGCAGCTTCAAAGCAAAATCGAAAAGCAAATACGAGTTACTTCGCGAATCATTTTCAAAATGGGGTCAATAGTGCTTCTAATTCTTTTGTTTCTCATTCAAATTTTGAAAATCTGACACCGGGTTAAATGTTATTGCTCTATCATAAAAATGAAAAAACTATGAAACTCGGATGATGAAACTACGGGATGGAAATTAACAGAAAGAAAACAAAAACGATGATAGTAAGCAAACACAAAAATGAGAAACACAACATCTTAATTGATAACACTAAGTTGGAACAAGTAAAGGAATACAAATATTTGGGCAGTTTCATAACAGAGAATGGACGATGCACAAGAGACATAAACGCCAGAATTGCTATGGCCAAAGAAGCCTTTTGGAAACAAAAAGAATTACTAAGAAGAAACCTAGACCAAGCACTAAAACTACGAATCCTGAGATGCTATGTATACTCGGTTATCACATTCTCCTGCGAATGCTGGACTCTAACAAAGCAGTTGAAAAATAAAATACAGGCCTTTGAAATGTGGTGCTTCAGAAGAATCTTGAAAATTAGCTGGCAAGAGAGAATAACAAATGAAGAGGTACTAAAGAAAATTGGAGAAAAGAGACAACTCCTGACAGAAATTATCAACAGGAAAACTCAGTATGCTGGACACATAATGCGGGGTTCAAGCACAGAACAAGCAAAAGTCCTATTAGAGGGCAGATATGAGGGAAACAGGGCCAGAGGAAGACCTAGAAGAGACTGGCTGGACGACGTTAAGGAACACATACAGGAAAAGAACTACGGAAGACTAAAAAGGATTGCTGAAGACAGAACGAAGTGGAAACAACTCATGACCGTCAACCTTCAGATATGAAGATGACACATGATGATGATGATGAAACTCAATTAACAAAATGACATAAAATAATCACTTTTTGGATCTGACAGATGCCTACTGAGGTAGGACTCCCCAGAAGTCCCTGATAATTTCAGGGAGCCATTATCAATTTTTTTTTATCTAGTAATCTTTTATCTAGTTCTCATTTTCCCACTATGATGAAGCAAATTGCAGCTAAAACGGTGACTGTTAACAACTGATAAGTTTTTAAACGTCAACTTCAAAAAGTGAACTCCCAATTATCGTTCAATTTAGGTTATAAATCAATTATAACAATTATGATAAAGCATGCAAAAAACTTTTATCAAAAGTCAAAATCTGAACTAAATTTACAATACAGCATTCAATTGCTGTTTGAAACCAAACAATATCGCTGATAACGTTCTTGATTTGCATCTACGTTACAAGGCCTACAAGACATAATCCTTCTCCACCGATATCACGGGCATAATGTCTCTCATCAAGGGTTCTTCAAATGAGGTCTACGTCTTGGTCCCAGTCATCGGAGTTTTGGCTACACTCAGGGATATTTTTACACCCCTACCCCCCCCCCAGCACCCCTAATTGAGACCAACACCCCCTCAATCTCAGCTATGAGATGACCTTTTTACTTGTCAGACTTTTTTGGCAGGGGACCCCCAGATTTTTTCTGACACCCCCAAAATTGATAATCCTAGAAATAACCCTGGCTACACTTCATTTCCATCAATTACAATTCAATCAATCAATCAATCAATCAATCAATCAATCAGTAAACTTCTATGGCACCACTATCATAATGCCTAGGGCAACAGCCAGGAGTGCACCGAGTCCAATGTGAATTAAAGCCAGGTGTAGGTGGAAAGGTAAGTCAGATCGGCGGGGGGAGCAGTCTAAGCAGAGGGAGCAGTCTAAGCAGAATAAGTCAAATCAAACAGGTATGATGTCTTAAGCCAAGATCTAAAAAATGATAATGTGCTGGTTATGCATACAAAGAGATGCTGGTAATGAATTCCAGAGCCCAGGTGGGAGAGCGCAGGGGCGAATATCGTGAAACAACCGGCGTCAAAAGCAAAAGACGCGACCGGTAATAATAGACCGTTCGTCGACCTTAAGCTTCTGAACTTTTCCTTTCAGCGAAGAGTACGTTCCGATGTGCTGGAAAAGCGACGGCTTGTAGCGACGGCGGACGTCAGCGACAGATCGCTGGCAGTGCTTCTGTACGACAAAAGACGAAAGAATGCATTACAGACGAATAATTGAATTTGTATCAGGCAGTGGCGGCTCCAGGATTTGGCAAGGGGGGGCATTGGGGTGGCAACTTTTAATCATGGGGGCCAACCATTTGTTGTTAGGTATGTAGTATTAAGCATTGGGTCCCAACAGGGGGGGAGGCCACTGGGCGGCCAGGCACTCAATAGGGGGGCACAAGCCCCCCTGTGGCGCCGCCACTGGTATCAGGTATATATTGATTCGCAGGGAAAGCAGGCATTGGACAGAGATTGTTTCTCTTCTCCTGCGTCTCCCTTTTAGTGTCCTAATTCTTCTACATCAATTTATAATATATCAAACTATGATCTAATATCGAAATATGAAATATATTTGTATTTGTCTGTGCAACTATTTTTCAGATATTGAATTGTAATATTAACTATCTATGGTCCTGATTTTGATACTAACAAACTGACTGACTGATTGATTGATTGATTGAACCTGTACGCAAACTCTCCCAATGACTGTGCTATTCTAAACAGTCTCACAGACAACCAGATAGAATAACAGCTCATGTTTTCAACTGTTAAATTGTCTCATTCACCTCGATAACCACTACCCAATGTCTATTCACATACTCCTGCAGTATCATATCACAATTATTGGTGGCAGTATTCAAGAATTGGTCACAGCAGAAACATTACAGCCGCATCTGCCCAGATGTGCTCACCAAGTTGACTGATCAGTGAGCATATACATTGGGTGCTGACCGCATGGTAGGACCGATCTTCAGACTGATCTTCTGGCTTGACCTGGCTCTAATGCCATTTGGATTTGGTGCGCCATCGGCTGATGCCCTGGGCATTATGAGAGTGGCGCTATAGAAGTTGATTGATTGATTGATCAATAGGAAAGGTAGGGAGAGGGAGGCCCTGCGACCACCCTCACTCAGCTGATGCCGAGAAAAATTGAAGGCATGACTTCTCTAGTGTTCAAATAGGACTTGAGGCTATGGAATGAACTTTGCCTTACCAAATCATGCAGCAAAAGTGGTTTTCAAAGACAACAAGGGTCCATCCATATAATACGAGGGGGAAGGGGGTTGGATTTTGGAGCTTCTGCGTATGCATGGTGTGTGCAATGGTGGGAGCCGGGGGTTGAAAATATGCCTTCTTTGCGCATGTACTATATGGATGAGCCCTAAATAGGATCATCATATAAGTCTCTGACCATAAGAGGTCCTTTCATACATCAGCATGGCTCTTACATTGTCTTTCTCCGGATTGCAAACTTTTACGTAAAGAAGGTGGTCAAGAAGCCAATCGACCGGCTTGTCCTTGTGAAACATCAAAAAGAACTCAACGATGAATGGCAAGTCAGTCGACTTGAAAAGCTTCCCTACAAAACAACAGCAAATTTTCCTTTTAATATATAATAAAACAAAAGAAAATAATCTGACGAAATCAACGACACACGGTATTAAACTATTCGGTGGGAAAATGAATGAAGGGTCCAGTTTTGGTCAGTCTTTGGTCAGCCGAAGGCAAAGGAACCGATAAAGCAAACGCAAGCAAATGAGAACTGAGCAAAAAAATTCAACTTTTAATTCATCATCATCATCATCAACCAGCTCACTGACGGAGCGTAGCCTTTTCCACTAAACGTTTCCACGAATCTCTGTTTTGAGCCGTTTTCCAGGCAGCGAAAAAAGTCCAACGTTACACCACGAAGCCAAATGTCAGATCGAATTGTTCCGGTCTGTTCTTTTCCATGATTTTAAATTTTAATTCAAGCACAAGATAAATGCATCTACCGATGAATCCCAGATGAGAAAACTCCAGGAGCAGCCAATCGTTCAGCTTCTGATTAAGAGCAAAATTCTTCATGATCGTAACATATCCAGGTTTTGAAATAACGTCATCTTCCAGCTGCCACAATCACACAAAAAACAACATAAAAATTTCAAAATCCCTTTCTCAATATTATCAAGAGCAATAATAATCTTAAACTATGCTTGTACAATCCTCCATCTTTCCTTTGATGGTGTTGATTAATAATTATAGATCTTTGTTCTCCTGCCTTCTTCGGTTGATTTCTTGACTGACTGCCTGTCCATTTGATATTTTTCCACCTTCTTCTCCTTTTTCTGAAGAGTCAAAGTATCGGAGGCACATAGGGTTACATTCCATACCAATGTTTAAATCAGTCTCTTTTCTAGTTCCATACGAGTTCTCCTCTTACAAGTTTCCCTCTGTTTTCCCATCACCATTCCTATCTCTTCCCTCCCTGCCTCCTTCCCCCTCTGTCTGTCTCTGTCTCTGTCTCTGTCTCTGTCTCTCTCTCTCTCTCTCTCTCTCTCTCTCTATATATATATATATATATATATATATATATATATATATACATACACACATATACACACATATATATATATACACACACACATACATACATACATACATAATGCAAGTTGTGTACATACACATCTAGCCACAACCACACTCATAACATATAACACTGGTCTACGTCAATTTTGCTGACTTGAAGACAACATGTGATCTTTATGTATTTTGGTGTGCTGAATCCAAAAATCACACCCATTTTCTCCTATCACGTCCAGTTTTTCCAAGAAAACGCTGTTTACTGATTTACTGTTTACTGTAATAATGTAGCATTATGTATTATAATTCTTTAGCTATATTGAATATGCAAAAAGTTAAGGGATGTGCAAAAAGATATGCTTAATATGCAGTGGGCATAACTATTTAATAATACAACAGTTTAATAGGCAGTTTTAAACTGCAGACGTCAACATTTTATGGATATAGGCCTATATAAGCAGCGTGAAACCGACGGCAACATTCAGTCGTTCATGAGGCTTACAAGTCGCAGTAAATTTAACTATTCTAACTAGCTTTCTGTGGAATATGTCACCCAGCACCCGAACACTTCGTGAGCAGTGCAGGAATGATCCTGACAAATTTTGCTACATCTGAGGTTGCTTTACAACACCTAAACAAAGGAGATAGGTGTCTGAATTTGTGCATAAAGCTTAGCATGCATATTTCGCAGTTAAATTGAGTGACCAGGAAAACCTTGGGCACCACATAAAGTGTGCAGGACATGTGTTGAAAGCCTCAGACAGTTCATAATGTGACTAAAGGTCAGAGAAAAAGTCTTAACTTTGGAGTTCCAATGGTGTGGCGAGAGCCTCGAAACCATGCATGTTGATGACTGCTACTTCTGTCTGGTAAATATTTCAGGCATGTCCACAAAGGCAAAATCTTCCATCCAGTACCCAAATCTCCCCTCTGCTCTGAGACCAGTTGCTCACTGTGACAAAGTTCCTGTACCTATTTGCACTACTTTGGGAGTTTCTTACGAAGATGAATTTTGTCAGTCAACAGACACCGATTGCGAAGATTTCGTGGCCTTAGAAGTTGACGCTGGAATGCACCAAACATTCAACCAAGCTGAGTTTAATGACCTAATATGAGACCTAGATCTGCCGAAGTCGTCAGCAGAGTTACTGGGTTCAAGACTGAAGGAAAAGAATCTGTTCAGTGTTGGCCCCAGGAACCACGCTTATGTATCATGGCAGAGAGAATGAATCTTTTCAAACATTTCCATATGGAGGAGGAGTTTGTATACTGCATCAACAGCAAAGGACTTTTTGAATCAATGGGATGTTATAGTTGTAGACAAGATGCTTTTTGCGACCTGATTACTGACTTACTTGGCAACTTAAGAGTCGAGAATTATGACCTTTCAGTTAAAAATTCAAGATTGCTTTTCAAGACTGGGAGCAAACATGAGTGTCAAGTTGCATTTCTTTCATAGCTATCTGAACTTCAAATCTTGGAGCTATGAGTGAAGAACAAGGAGAATGCTTCCATCAAGACATCAAGACCATGGAACGTAGATATCAAGGCAGATGGAACTCGAACATTATGGCAGACTAAGTACTGCTGGTGTTTACAGCGTGACAACTGTGACCATAACTATACCGGAGCATCCAAAAAAAGAAGATTCCTTTCTCAAAACTTAAATTTAAGCAACTAGCTATTGCTCTTATTGCTCTCTTGGTTAGAAGACAGACTCATTTTTGGGCTGAATAAAAAATATTACGTGTTATCGGTTCTTCAGAATTTCCTATTTTCCCTTATGTTTGACTTTAACACCTTTAATTAAGCATTCCTAATTTGCGAAAAAATTTGACGTGTTGCATAATTTTTGACTTCATATCTGGAATCAGCACCTCTCAATTGGGTAAAATCAGCAAAAATACCTAGGTCAGCAGAAATTTTTTTTAAAAATGTAGACCAGTGTAATATGCATGACAAAAATCACAATGCATCAGTAGAATGACACACAGTACATCCATTATACCTTGTTGGTGATTAAGTAATTATACAATTGAGACAAGAATTACAAGGAATCCTTTTCAACCATCTTTCCTAAAACAGGTTACAATTAACAAATGCATGAACAGAAATTAGACACAACATATTCAAAGAGTGTCTTAACCATAAAATAACCAACTTAAAGTAAAACAAAGAACATGGAAACAGACCTGAACATAATACGTTCCACGGCTACGTGCATACATCATTAGGAACGTGTAGTCAAGATTCTGTTTTGTACGCCATCTGGTGCCAAAAACAAAATTTTAAACACTTTCAGGAGAAGAAACGAACCACTGCAGCAGTCAATGAAAGTAAATAATGCCCTCATTAAATTGTCTAAATTAAATTTCCATCCATTATAATTACAAGTAAACTTTCATTTAAAAATGTGAGATACATGTCACATGATCAAGTTAATACATTAACCTGTAACTTTTGTTCAGATGCCATCCACTTCAACAGTATCTCTACCTGTTCTTTACTGCATAATGATTACTGCTTTCAATAGTTTTACAGTTAAATTCAACAGTAAAACAAAATATGAAAATAAAATCTCATAAAATCATAAATTTGTCGACTTTCGTCTAAATGGTCATTTGAGATCTCGTTGCTTGAAAAGCAGACAAGAAAGCCGCATACTTGACACGCTCCATGGTGTCACCAAATCGATCTTTGAGTTCGTTCATGTTTGGATAAAAGTCGCGCGAAGGTGCAATGACTTCAAGCAGACCGGCGTTCATAGCATCAGAAAATCTAAAATTTAAATATTCACGCAAATGCACAAAACTGCAAAAAGCAAGAGAATATTATAACATTTTGGCCAATAACAAACTACAGCTAATCATAATAATAATAATTATTATTATTATTATTATTATTATTATTATTATTAATGATAGAAAAAATGCCTCTACTAACAATCAACAATCAATAATCAATCAAACCTATTTATTTCCCATTCAAAGTCATTGAAGTGGGAACACTTCTCAGAAAAGGTGCTATATAAATGCATTGTTACATTACTTTACATCACAATATATCACAGACACCTCATTGTATCAGCATTCTGTATGCATGAATCTCATTAATTTCAAATTCTCACAAAGAAGTTCAACATTTCTGGTAAATATGTAAAACTAATAATGTCTTAAGGGAAGCATATCCAACGTCATCATTTAAACATTCGTTTACATAAATTTGGTGGTCAAATTTCATGACTGACAATTTGTAAGGACCTGGTTCTAATGGTACAATACAGAACAAATACCAGCCAAGGGTCCATCTAGATAGTACGCACCTACTGAGGGGGTTTGGATTTAGGAGATTTTGCATATGTACGGTGTGCAAACGGGAGGGGGATTGAGAATATGCCTTTTTTGCGTACGTACTTTATGGACGAGCCCTAATAAGGCACCAATCTGGAAAATTCAGCACAGTGCTCTATGGTCAACTCACTTAAATATAATGTCATTAACTGTGGCCTTTACGTAATCTGCATCATCTGCCTGAAACAAAAGCACAAATAAAAATTTAGCAAAAAAAGTAACACCATGCAAAGTCATAAGGCACTACAACGTTAACCTGCAAATCAGTATTCATTGTTAGCAACAGTTAATCCATGCATTATCTCTTCAAGTCTTTAGATCGAAACATATATTCTAGAACCTTCTTATTTCAAAAGTTAATTCCTCCATAGCTGTGATAACCCTTGCTTGACTGACCATCACATCCTGGCTATAACTATTCTAAAGATACGCTGTAGATCAAGTGACTATGAATAAGCAGCTACTACAGTACTACTTCCAAAAGCACTATAAAATTAATGGGATTTTACTAACATACTTGCCTATTTAGAAATCGAAAATTTTACATTGTGACCAATTTCTGTGGGCAGTGACAAAGTGATTACCAGTGGTAACACTGACCAAACAGGCATGCTGCACAATACACTAGTCCCACAGGGTCCATTCCATACAGTACCATACATAAGCAGTGAGGAGGAGGAGGGGGTTGCATTTTTGAGATTTTGCGTATGTACGGTGTGCAAACGGGGGACAGAGGAGCTAAAAATATGCCCACCTGCATATGTACCGGGACAATATGGATGAGCCCATATCCATTATTGCATGGCATGCCTGGCTGAGAGCCTTAGAAATGGAGATCGGTGCCGCCCTATGAACCTTACAGGCTCGTGAAAAACTGTAACTTTTCGATTTGGCTTCAGTTGTGGCAATTAAAATAACATTACATTACATTCAGTTTATTACGTTACATTCAGTTGTAGCAATGTTTGCGGTTTTTTTTTTACTTTAATCATAAAAAATACCTCGGCCACAAGAACAACAAGCAGTACGTCCAGGCGTTCGTCCTCGTTGAGGCTGTCGATAAGCGACTGAAGTGTCTTCGATAGATAGCTCTCTTGAACTCTCTTTATTGTCGGAATTCCAATAACTATCGATACTACAGAATGTACACGATGCATCGTCATTTCTTTAATGCTCGTCACGTCAGTACGACGAGTACATGCTAACACAAGCACAATTATGTACGCCTATAACAGGTATAGACTAGCATGTTATGCGTGAGGCTACACGGATGAGGCCAGAAAATGACATTACATTACATTACATTACAACAAATAGATTTTGTGCAATAAATTCAAGCTCAATTGAAGAAGGAAATTGGCCAAAAAGTCTCACAACCATAGGATACAACTGCAGAAGTTAAGTAAAATAGTTTTGAAATTTTTGAAATAGTTAACGTAAAGACTGTCTGCCAGTGTTTTGGATTTACGGTAACCAGTCAAGAATTATTCAACACAGATTCAGAATACATGATTGGACTATCACAAAAAATAGGAAGGGCTTAACCCCTTAACTGGGCAACTATTTGTAACTCAATGTAAAATGGACGAGCGTTACTTGGGGCGTGCAGTTAAGGGGTTAAATAAATATTTCATTCATTACCCAATGCAAATTGTACTTTCGATAAAAAGCATTCTCAGTTATAATAATAGCTGATTTAAAATTTAATAATTTTGATATATGATATATTTATATTATAAATTAATAAGCTATTGGTTAAACTGCATCATAAATTCCCTGGTCTACAGTGTTCATGCTAAGACTACAACTGTCTTGTCTTGTCTTTAACCGTCTTTGGTCCAAAGATTGGCTGCATTGTGGACTGTCTGCTTCCATGTACTGGGATGTTAAGGGTTAAGTTGTCTTCTGCTCTTCGTGTTGCCTGCTCTATAGTGAGTCCTGCCCATTCTTTGATGTTGTCTTTCCACTTTTTTCTTGGTCTAAATCTCTTTTGTGATCCTGGCATTGTGACTTGTATTATTTCTTTCTCTAGACATTCCTCTTTTCTTCACACAATATCATCTCCCCAGTATTTCGTGAATAAGCTGCTCCACTGCGCCAAGCTTTCAGGCAGCTCTATAGAAATTTTGTGTTTACTTACTTACTTGCTTCAGCTTTCTTTTTCTTAAATGTTTCCAGTATGGTTCCTTGAATCCATGCTTTATCCATAACCCATTTATTTGTTTTCTTTGCTTTCCAAGAAACTCTCATTATTATTATCGGCCTTAGGCAACTGCAATAGGTCAGCAAAACGAAAGCCGTGCAGTAACTACTACCCGATACATTAACCCCTTAATTGGGTGCCCCGAGTAACGCTCGTCCATTTTACATTGAGTTACAAATAGTTGCCCAGTTAAGGGGTTAAAACAACTACCAAGCTTAGAGTAGTTGTTCTTTTTAGCAAAATGACGTTCAACTTACCACCAGCCCTTCCTTGCGAGTACTTTACTGCTGGCATTATGGAATCAGGCTTTCCAATCAAGTGAGGCAGATAATGGAACATGTTTGGTATGCTCATGTCTACGTGGCTACTGCTGAGAAGCGACATGTTTGCAAGCAAGTCCCGCGCCATCTTCGGTAGCGCGTCATCGTCCATGCTCCTGTTTATATTCAACATACACACAATATTATACAGCGTGCAATTAATTACGCGTAATTAATTACGCTGATCAGTTAGCTAGTTACTACTGTACTTGACAGTGTCAAATAAAATGACAATGGAATTCTCTAAAGTTTTCACAGCAAGCTACTAGTGGAAGCAGTGTCAACACCAGGCATTCCGTTATAAATACAGAATTGAATCTTACACAGTGAAATACTGTTAAATGGCCTGGAATAAAATGGACCACAGCTAACAACGACCATTTTAACTGGACCAGGCGAGACTTCACAGGTTTCTTTCCACTTGATTTCTCCGGTTTCACTGCATTAATGCTAGGCCAGACTAATAGACCAGAAGGCAATGTCCACGAATCGAGAAATGTTTTCTAATCAAACTCCTCATCCAAGCACAATGTGACCATGTGCAGTTCAACAGATCACAAGTAAAACATAAGTAATTATAAAACATTATTGAACCTTTTGGAACAAAGAACTAAGAACTGATGCAAACGGTCAATAAATGCACACTAACAATCTATCATATTAAAATCGTTATTCTGTATGTCTGTTACCTTCGAGCGTTCTGATTGGTTGCGTTCGAGCGTTCTGATTGTTTGGCTGTGTGAGCGTTCTGATTGGTTGGCTCAACTTGGCTGTGTGAGCGTTCTCATTGATTACCTTCAAGCGTTCTGATTGGTTGGCTGTGTGAGCGTTCTGATTGATTACCTTCAAGCGTTCTGATTAGTTGGCTGGGTGAGCGTTCTGATTGGTCATTCTGGAATATTCGTTGCCTCGACGCGACGGCTTAAGCTTCGCAGGCAGGAAGCTCGCCTCATGCAGTGAAGCGAGCCTTCGAGTTCTAGTGATAATATATATTTCTATTGACAATCTGCATGCCTGCCTCTGTCTTTCTGTTTCTCTGTCTCTTTCTCTGTCTCTGTCTGTCTGTCTCTCTCTTTCTGCCTTCTCTGTCTCTCTCTGTGTGTCTGTCTGTCTTCTCTCTCTCTTTCTCTCTCTTTCTCTCTCTCTCTCTCTCTCTCTCTCTCTCTCTCTCTCTCTCTCTCTCTCTCTCTCTCTCTTTCTCTGAAGATGAAATGGGCAACAGTGCTTACAAACTATTGAATAACAACAACATCCAATAGTAGATCGACATCCTCTATCCTGTATCCCAGTCCACAGAATCCACCAATCCTGCTAGATATACCACTGATAAGAATATTTCTAAAAATATCTTCACCATAGCACTGTCAATAAAACAGTTCACAAATGGAAGCAAGCAAAGTAAAAGCAAGCAAAAGCAATCAAAAACATCATATTAAGTTCATCACCAGAATAAAGTATTGACCTTATTTTCCTTAAATCCAATTTCACAAACAATGCTACTAGCTTCAACAGAAAGAACATAGTCACACTGCCACAGTGCAGCTAAACCTTTGGACTACAGTACCATGAAGATATGCACTTATTTGAAATATGCACTCAACAACTAGCACACGACTATAGTATATAACATTAAATTGGAACTACTTGACTCTTAGTCTAAATATATACACTGATCAGACAGGCACTTAGGTTGGAATGACTGCATTCATAAAAAGTAGATAAAATAAATTAAAATCACCTAAATAAAATTTAACATATGGGCCTGTCGTGGCACACAGCCAATGGTCAATGAGAGATGGTGCTCAGTAAATGCTGCCCTGGTGTGCTCCCAACAGTGGACGAACTAAGCACTAAGTGAGTACATTAAATTTTATTCTATAACAATAACGACTTAATCCAGGAAATAATCATGGATATTAAAACAACAAGACATTTACAAGTTGATATCCCTGTTCAGGACTTGATTCGTTCCTATTGCATATTCAGAGCATATATAAGAATGGTTATTTTCAAACTTCTGTTTTCAATCCCACCTCTGAATTCTTACACCGCACACACACACACACACACACACACTTTTCACATTTTTGCTCAAATCTCTTATAAAAAGACAAACAAACTACTGCAAACATTGCTTGAGACCTTCAGATTGGGTCTACACCTTGCAGACATGTCAAGCCTAAGCAAACCGCCTCTCTGTCTCTGTCTATCTGTCTCTGTCTGTCTGTCTCTGTCTGTGTGTGTGTGTGTGCATGATACAAAGTTCATCATTCAGACAAAAAATATTAAAAGAATGAACAGCTGTTAAAGGTTTTTAAGTGGCAATGGTTCATATTTGCTTAAGATATCATTTTAAGAAAAGAGAAGTTCAATTACAAATTCTGAAAATGTACCGGTATATAAGATCAATAACAGAATCATACATTTCAGTACCATTTTCAAAATTTCAAACTTCATCAGATAATAATCACCAAAGAAACCACAATCACATACATTTCACATTAAAGGCCAATAATTTTAGTAACTTGTGCTTGAAACCAATGGAGAAATACATGAGAGACTATTTTGGAAATTATTTTACACAGAGAATGCATCAATAATGAAAAACTACCAAAAAACCGATAGCAAGGTGATAAAAGAAAAGCCACGTGGAATCAAAGGGTGAAAGAAATCAAAGGGCGAAAGAAATCGAAGGGTTAAAGAAATCAAAGGGTTAAAGAAATCAAAGGGTTAAAGAAATCAAAGGGTTAAAGAAAATTGATTTTGGCAGCAAAAATAAACACTGAAATGACAAGGAAGTAAAACATTTGTAAGGCGTAAAAAAGTATTTGAAGCCTCTAAATGAGTCGGCAATAATGATGACGATGATGATGATGGTAATGCTCTTGTGCATGACAATCAATAAAGAAAAGTGCGTGTCATCACAAAAAGAGAAAACAACCAAGAAGAAGCCAAGTTGCTTGTTCAGGCTTGTTTATAACTGAACATGACAAGTGCAGCCGAGAGAGAATCGAAGCGGACTAACGCTTGGACTAACACTACCACTTGGACTAACACTACCACTTGGACTAACAAGCACACAGTTTATGCCATCCTGGAGACGTGCTGTTTGACGCAGGTACGGTAACTATATCGCTGTACTGGCCTGCATATCCGTCGGGTGCAGGGAATTTTTCACAGCCCGGGTGAAATTTTGCACGGAAACCCGATTAGATTAAACAATTTTTTTCTGTGAAAAGTAATTCCATTAAGATGTCTACCAACTAGAAATAACCACAAGGATGGCCTGCTTTCGCACAAGAAGGAGATGCCGGCATGTTGGTACGAATGTGTGCTGTTCCAGAGATGGCAATGGGCTGGGTTAACCCCTTAACTGGGATCCCGGATATATCCGTCCATTTTACATTGAGTTACAGTTAAATAAACGGTTAAGCGGTTAACCCATGGGTTGGGTTGGCTCAGACTTTACCTTATTTATGGTGGGTTGAATTGGGTTTGGTCAGAAAATAAATCATGGTTTAAAAAATTGCAATGCATTATTATTATTATTATTATTATTATTGTTATTATTATTATTATTATTATTATCAATATTATCAACGTACTGATTAATGTGGTAACTCGTCCAAACGAACTGCGTGAACACATTACAAAGTTACAAATAACTCGTGATATAACCATGTTCTAAGTCTCTCTTATGATAGATTGCATTATGGTGGATTGGGTTGGAACACGTAACCCTATTGCCGGCATGGGTTCGGTTGGAGATTTGATTGACGGGTTCCCATGGACATCTCTGTGCTATTCTAATGACTACTTGAAGGTAACACGTTTCAAGTCCCATAAGCTAAAACAAAGACCACTAACCTTAATATTCCATTTTCAAGGTGCATGGCTGGTAGGTGTAGAACACCAGCTCTAGTCATGTAAGGGCACTTAATTTTGACACTATGAAAATTTCGCTAGAAAGTCATTCATATACATGAAATATGTTCACGCATATGAAAAAGTCCATTTGCTTGAACTTGTCAATCAATTGGACAACAAATGGAATGAATGACAATAGCGAACACTTTAGGAAATTGCCAGCAAGCAACGTGTGAGGAACAGCAGAACAAGTGGGAGTGACATATATGACTGACTACAGCAGAAATATGAATGTCTAACAGAGGAAGAAGTTTCTGTCCTCTGTGTGTGTGTGTAACATAATACAACATGCAACAAAAGATTTGGAAAAAATAAATGGTCAATTCAGAGGCATGGTCAGTCCTTTTATGCTTAGACAAGGAGAGAGTGAGCACTAATCAGTATGTGGATCGACCTTCTAGTGGTGCACCCCGTGAGTACCCAATTCCAGTGTTTATTCTAGGCCTGTTTTTTTTTTGGGGGGGGGAGGGGATTCACCCCAAAGTTTTAAAATCCCCCCCCAATTTGTATATGTTGGCTTGGGGGATGGAAATTTCCCCTCCCCCAAAAAAACAAGCATGGACAAATCTTGTCCCCCCCCAAACATTTCAAACTCCCCCCCCCCCCAATGTCAAGGTGGCTAGAATAAACACTGCCCTATTCTAGTGGGGAAACTACTAATGATTCTACCTTGCCGAAGAAAGGCATTCGCTAGAAGAAGAAGTATGCACTATGCAAGGAAGATGAAGAAGAGAAGCTGACTCTAGCTCTTGTGTTGGTTTTTCAGAAATTGACTTTAACACAAAATGACCCAGGGATTATCCTTTAGGCCATGTGCCAATAGACTCAAATTCAAAAATAAACACACTGCTAAGTTCCAAATAAGTCTACCAGTTACACAGTTATGGGGTGGGGGGAAGGGGTGTCAAGCCAATAATGGTCTAAAATATATTTTACACCATGCTGCCATAGCAAAAAGTACAATTTTTAAATAATTTGATTGGATATATTAGTTTATTATATTAGTTGGATCATAGACCTCTTCCGGTAAACATGGCTCGTCAAGAAGTTATCCGCAGATTCATGTATTCTCTTCAATCATGCTACCTACCCCTCCCCG
The DNA here is from genome assembly GCA_018105865.1 of Metaphire vulgaris. Taxonomy (NCBI): domain Eukaryota; kingdom Metazoa; phylum Annelida; class Clitellata; order Crassiclitellata; family Megascolecidae; genus Metaphire; species Metaphire vulgaris. Next base: position 9,711,520 of record CM030862.1, on the reverse strand, counting down.
AAATTTCTCAACGGTCCTGCCCAAATCCCACGGCCAGGGCCCTGCTGGCAACGCCAATGATAAAGTCAAATGGTTGTTTGGAACTGATTCTCATTTCATTCTTCCAGTTATCAGCCTCCATTGAACCCAGGGGCGTAGCCAGGATCCGAGAATCGGGAGGCATCGTTGCATGCAAGGTGCGATTTGTGACCTGGAGCAGTGGGGGGAATATGTCGAGCTTGGGGGGGATGTATTTGTTGGGAAATGTAGCAGTGGGGGTGTAGTGGTGGGGGATGTAGCAGTAGGGGGATGCAGTTGGGCAGTGGGGGAGGGAGATTCCCCAATCCCCCTACAAATCGCACCCTGGTTGCATGTACAAACTTCTGAATTCAGTTGTGCCACAAGAATTAGGTGGGGTAGCCAGGATTGCAGAATAGGGGCAGTCACACATTTTCCAGACCAAATGTCTTGACGAGCCAAAAAGGTCCTCGTCTCAAACGCTTGGCGTGTTTTCCTCGATCTATAGGCAACGGTGCCTCCTAATTCTCAGATCCTGGCTTATCCCCTACAAACACACGTTTATATACGGGTACATGTATGTCATTGGCGAAACCACAGGAGCACGGAAGCCCGGCCCCCTATTTGGAACGGGAGCGGTTGTGAGATTCACCCAAAATTAGTGAATAGTTAGGGGGTATTTAGGGGTAGAATTAGATCGAGGAAAACACACTGAGCATTTGAGACGATGACCTTTTTGGCTCATCAAGACATTTGGGCTGAAAAATGTGTGACTGCCCCTATTCTTCAATTCTAGCTATGCCACTGCATTTTTTTGACACAACAAAATTCAGAAGTTTGTATACGCAACGGTTCCTCCTAATTCTCGGATCCTGGCTATGCCCCTGGGTTCAATACAGGCTGATAACTGGGAGAATAAAACGAGGATCAGTTCCAAACAACCATTTATATAATTGGCGTAGCCATGGGGGCCGAACCAGTATTCTGGCAGGGACCCGGGCCTTGGGATTCGGGCAAGACCGCAGAGAATTTCGGGAATGGGTAAACAGCATGATCGAAGAGTATACAATTTGCGAATAACTTCTTGACGGGCCTTGTTTCCCCAAAATTCTACATATCCCCCTGTTTCGAAACCCTGGCTACACCACTGCACTATATTCCTGGTAATAATATTTCGATCCTACTCAATGCATATATAGTTGAATTCTTGCCTACTAGATTCCGATGCTAATTACTATATATTCGGCCTATATCAGCAGTATCCAAGATATGCAAAATACATTGATTTTAAGATGCTATATACAGTATATACAACTGGTTAAAATCAATGTATTTCACAGTTTAATGATGTCATCAGCTTCCGGTTACTTGAATTGTATAGAGTTCATTTCTGAGTGCGACTATCAAATTTCATAGCGGTATCACTGTGCAAACTGCAGTTGCAGCAGTTACGGTAATAGATGCTATGGTCTTAAAAACTCAATGGATCCAAGTTCGCGGACCGAGCATGGCTGACGTCAGTCCTTACTTTAAGAGGTCTATGAATTGGATACTTCAGTAATTTCGCAGGATGTATAAAATGTTTATTTCTCAAAATTATGACACAGCACGTGCCATGCACAATTGCCTCACAGGCCACTTTGGGCACGTGTGCCATAGGGTTCACCAGCTCTGGTTATCAATTTAGCAGTCTTTGGCTTCTTCGGCTCAATTACCGATATGCAACGGCCCATGTAACCATGTAACATCTCCACTGATTGAATGAAAGTCTTCATGTGAACAAAGACTTTTTCATACATGCAGTTGAAATTTTGTATAGACGTGTATATATATATATATATATATATATATATATATATATATATATATATATATATATATATATATATATATATATACGTGAAAACTTATATGCAATAAATTTTGTAAAAATTTGACACATCAATCCGGCTTCTGTACAGAACCTGCACCCACGCTGCATATAAGATATCAGCATGAAAACTGACTGTCGAATGTGTGAACTGCATGAGAACCTTTGTGCTATACAGTACTGCTCAAAAAATTGTGAACACACGTGTATTTCGAAGCAAAACGAAGTTTAAGGCTTGCTAAAACATTGCAATCACAACAAAGAACACCAATGCTGTATTTTTTCATTAATGATACTATTCTACGATTGATGCACAGAAGGCTATAGATATGCAAAAATTCAGAAGAGTGTTGAAACGAATTTCATCCACATTTTCTTGTGTCCCCATCTTCATTGCATCAAACCATACTAGAACAGTCAATATATTCTGCCTCAGTTTCATACTAGAGCGTTCCAAATGCCACGAAAAATAGTGAGCTATGTCAAACGAGAATATACAAAGTCTTCAAGAAAACAATCCTGTCAAATGGTTAAAAAGTCGATCAACAGATGAGAGGGATCTTAAGAAAGCTGGTTTCTTGTATCACAGGTTTTACAGACCACAAAAATATTATAAAAATGATACCCTGTTTGACATTGGCCTGCAGAAGGACTATTGATACAGTAAGCTATAGATATGAAAAATTCAGAGGAGTGAAGAAACAAATTATATCCACATTTTCTTGTGTGCTCCATCTTCATTGCATCAAACCATACTAGAATTGAATGTGGAGGCTGGAAGGGAATTAAATAGAACACGACAGACTGAATTTTGAGGGTTTTAAAAATTCTGAGCAAAAAAGATCTTGCCCATATGGTCAAAACAATAGTACACAATAGTACAAGTATGTACTAGGCCTATGGACATCATGACAAGCATAAAGCAAAGAAATTATGTGGAAGACTTTGTGTAAGAAAGTGAATAGAAGCTGCATGTATATCCATGAAGAAAAGTAGGCCTAATCAAAGTTAGTTCGTTAGTTAGTTAGTTATTAAGCTAATTTATATAGCGTTATAGTCATAGCAGGCCAAGATCAAGAGCGCTTTACATATTGCACTAAATGAGATATTAAAAGAGGCAGTACCTTCATTCAAAAGGATGTCTACTGGAACCAGAGTGCGATTTGTGACCTGGAGCAGTGGAGGGGAATATGTTGAGCTTGGGGGAGATGTAGTTGTTGGGGAAGTGTAGCAGTGGAGGGGGATATAGTGGTTGGGGGATGTAGCAATAGGGGGGATGCAGTTGGGCAGTGGGGGAAAGATTCCCCCCTTCCACCCTACAAATCACGCCCTGACTGGAACTATAAGCTATCTAAGATCAGGTGCTAAGATGGTGACCTCTTGTCTCTGGAAGTTTCTAGAACATAGAAGGTGTGGGAATTTCCAGCACTTTGGACCATATTGTCCTCAGGAATTCTGATTCAGCAAATGGTGGGGTTTTCATTGAAATGTTACCAATATATAACAGTTATGCTGCCTGAATGCAAATTCAATATGACGGCAGCTATTAGTGCTAAAATCAGGATTGCATTATGCTTCTAAGTCGAAGTGTGGGAGTGTCAATGCTATCAGCACAAATGCTGCTTTCTTCTCCCCCCTGCTGCTGCTGCTGCTGTCTCAAAGCAATGGTTCATTTAAATTAAAAATTCACCAGTGCATGACAAGTACACTAGCAATCCATCACTCTGGCAGATAAACAGAGCTCCCATAAGGAAAATACAATCAATGGTCATGAATGGACAACACACACACACACACACACACGAACACACACACAAACACACACACAAACACACATAGGCATGCACATGCACAGTGCACACACACACACACACACACACATTTGGGTCCAAATCATCGGACCAAATGCAGACAAATATTTTCAACAAAACAATGCAACAAGACAATAAACCAACCCATAAAATACTAAATACACACTAGTGTCACAAAAAATTGCAATTAAGATGGCATGATTAGCACTACTTTCTCTTACTCGACTTCATGCGAAATGACCATATTACAATGGTGCTCTCAATAATAAGACTAATTACCCGGTAAGTGCATTCTGCAGCAAAAACTCATCAGTGTAAACTTCAGAATTTAAAGCCTTGAATCAGAAAGTAGCGATCCATAATAAATTCTTGCATGCAAAGTTGCAAACAACAGGAGAGCAAAACAGCACTGATTTTCCAGCGCACCACATGTGTTGAGAATTACCGGTACTCAAATTCTTGCTATGATGCCTGCCCCATAGGTGTCTAACAAAAGGTAGAACCAACTGCTTATATAACTCATTAAGAATATTCAAACTACATTCCCTGTTCTATTAGCAGATGAGCAACAGCGGACACATAATGTCTCCATGGTAGGAAAAATGTGTTTTCGTGTTTGGTAAAATGCATCACACACTGGAAATTCCTGCACAGAAAGTGGCACTTATGCAAAGTTTCACACCCACCCGGACTGCATGAACTGCAGTAACGTCAACACTGGCACAACAAGGAAGTCCTTTGTTATATCTAAAAGAATGTTTATCAAGCCAGTAAAAAAACTGAAAAGACCTGTAAGTATAATACTGGTAGTAAGTGAGCATAGAGTTTACAACAAAGCCCTTCAAAATGGGCTTGTCAGTGTGAATGGATTAAGTATAATTCACAGTATCCACAACCAGATTTCAAAAGATATTTGCTTAACCCGTTAACTGGGCGCCCCAAGTAACGCTTGTCCATTTTACATTGAGTTACAAATAGTTGCCCAGTTAAGGGGTTAACCATCACTCCTTTATGCATGCTTGGGAAGTAAAGTTTCAGGCAGACTGCAAACCAACAAGTGGCCCCAGGGTTTAATCTAGGCCGTTTCCTGGGGAGATAATGCCCTTTCCCCTCCCGGAAATTTCAAAAATTCTCCTAGGAAATTTTGGCATACTACATCAACTAACAGCAGCCCCCTAGCCGACTTCCTCCCGGCCTTGTCAGTTCCCCCCTGGAGTCCAGAGTCTAGATCAGGGGTTCCGAAACTTTTCGTGCCACGGAACCCTTTGAATTCTTGAGCATTGTCAGTGGAACCCCACTCGTAGCATGGATTGGAAAATAAGAGAAAAGACATGACTGATGACTGTTTCGCAAAACAATAATATGTACATAACAGATACATAGGCCAAAAGTTAATTGTTCTGAAAAATGTTTTGATGTAATATAATAATAATAATAATAATATATTATTATTATATATTATAATATATAATAATAATAGCAATAATATAGTCACTAGTTCAAATTTTGAAACACATGCAGTTTACAGTTTGGGCGTAATAATATTAAGTACCAACTAGGCCTGCATTTACATCACCAGCTAGGAGTGTGACTTTTAGGTGTTGCCAACTTGCCAAAAATACAGCAAAACCAAAATTCTATTGCTACACTATCTTTATAAAATTATATTTCATCATTATTAGTTGAAGACAGATTGAATCAATAATGATTTTTTAGTTTTTGTATCCTCCTCGCGCAACCCTTCTATCCGTGTCATGGTAAGTTGGAACCCTGGGGTTCCGCGGAACACCCTTTGGGAAACCCTGGTCTAGATTAAACACTAAGCGGTCCTATGCATGATGAGAAAATATTCTACTTTACTGGTTAAATAAAAGCAGAAGTTTTCAAGTGAAAACTGAAACCATTCACAAGCCAAATTCAAGCCCAAAAAAGCAACTTCTTTACTTATGAACCGTAAGCAAGTAAGCAAGCACAAAGTCGAGAAATCTAAGTCATAAAAATAACACACGGTGGCCTCAGTTCCTTAATACAACCTCCAAATGCAAGATTATTTAATAGTCAAATAGACAGTAGGCTAAATGTGTGCAGATAAACTTGTCAGCAGCTGAAATGCATTTTGCTGAAAGTCCAAAACATGCATCAGACTTCTGTTACAGATTACATCCTTTTACAGAACAGACAGTATATAAATTATATATATATATATATATAAATATAAATATATATATATATATATATATATCGATATAAGTGTGTGTGTATGTATATATATATATATATATATAAGTATACCTATAATTGCATAAGTACAGTATACTTACATATATTTTTAGTATACTGAAAGTAATAAAATGATCAGTGGCTGTTTCTTGTTTTTCAGCACTCTGTGGTGAGTGTGCATGTGTGTGTGTGTGTGCATGTGTGTGTGTGTGTGTGTGCATGCATACTTTGATATAGGCCTGGAGATGAGACATAATGAAAAACGCAGACAAAGAGTCAATCTTCACTGATGAGTCATAGAAAATTTAGTTCACATTTACAAGAATAAAAGTAGGCATTCGTCAATACCCACAGACACCTGCATACTCATGAACACCCAAGAGAACTCAGAGACATCCAGCGATACACAAGGAAACAGTCAAACAAGAAGAGATATTGACAATAATTATGAAAATAAAACCTTGATAGAAGCTTATTCTATGCAAAAAAATCAAAATTCTGCAAGCATCCTACCTGTCACTGATGCTACTAGCATTAGATTTCTCATATGCATTTCTCATAAACATTAGTGTCCTACAAGACATGAAGAATGGGATGTCTAAATGGTTAACATAATCTAATGTAAATAAAATGCAAACAAAACAAATTTAAATAAAAACAAGCATCATCATCATTATTCAATCAGGCAAAGAAGAGATCTACCGGTATACAGGGTGGCGCAAAAAAACAGGACTAGCCACATTTAGGTTTGCATTTAACATAGTCCGGTTTTTTTGTGCCACCCTGTACATACAGACAATTGGACACCACTGGAAGACTACAGAACTAGATGGCAAAACATGCAAATGAACAAATAAAATTCTATATACTGAAAAGCTAAAATGCATCACTGTTTGGCAGTGTCCTTAAAAATAGCTATCTGGAAAAACAACATCAAAGGACACTGCTATGACATGAAGTCCTGAAGAGTGCAGTTCACAACACTGCAATCAGTGATTGTATTAACTGATGTTTGAAACGGTGCAACAAATTACAGGGAAATTCTGCAAAAATGACACAACACAACTAAGGTGATCACGGTAAACAAGAAGTGTTGCAGTCTAGACAAATTAAACTCTACTTCCATGCTACTAAAGTAAACTGCTAGAACTTTACACAGGTGTGTAATAATTAATCAGAATCAGGCACCTCTAAAAAATAGCAAATTTTCTCATTGTCAGCATATTATAAATTTACATTCCTGAAATCTACCTAACTAAAATACCTTTCATCATAATTAATGTTTTAAGCAATATAAGCAATACCTACAAAACACACACACAAACACACACACACACACACACACACACACACACACACACACACACACACACACACATATATATATATATATATATATATATATATATATATATATATATAATTTAGTGGGTACAGTTTAGTAGAAAATAAAACCACCTGTTGTAGAGATTACAGATGATCAAAATAATCATTGAATATTTACTTTTCAATGCTCATTCTAACAAAAGAACAGAGCAATGGAGTTCAAGATTAGATAAATGAAACCTTGTCAAGATTCTGATATCATAAGGTTGTCCTACACCTTATCAAAATAATTGCCAGAAAATTCCATCATGGTTACTTGTAGAGACAGAGAAGCTAAGCACCTGTTGGTCATTGTACCACCCTCCACAGCGCTATATAAATTTACGAGATTTTACTTACTTACTAGTCTGTGATCGTAGAACTCAACTACTCAAGTGTTCTGCATTAAAATAAATTCTATCCTAATTTCTCTCAAGTTCTCCGCTAAGCTTTTTTACTAATTCAATTACAGATCTATGTTAGATAAATCAGTTCTGACAAAAGCTTTTGGGTCAAATTCAATACTCAAAAAATGCAAGATTTCGGATCATAACCAGGTGGTAAAATATTTGTTAAACTATTAAGCATTCATAATGAATATTATTCTGATATTTTTGGAAAGTACTGCATTTCAATCGACTGCCCAATGGGCATAAGTACATCGTCATGGCAGAATGCTTACAAAGTAAGAAGAAAAGCTGAAGTACGGAGGCAAAATATTTGGAAAAACAATGCAAAGAATTTTTTCAATGTATAAAATTTTCCATTCAAATTTCTTAACAACAAAACAGTCAAGAAAGAATAATAAATGCATTATTCAATTGAAAATCAGCTCACAGATTTATAATTTATTTATTGTTCGAAGTGAGACAAAAGATAAGTAAGTAAAATCTCGTGAATTTATATAGCGCCTCTGTAAGTTGTACTGACTACTCCGCTACAAAGGGCAAATGAAATAACACAATATGCCAAATAAATAAAGAAGCGGCAGCAAGATTCATAATCAATTCATCACGCAAATACCGATTCAGCACAGAGATCACTCTATCATAGATATCGGATATATAAATAAAATCGCCAATGGTTAAAAAAAGAATTAATAATGACAAATTAAAAACAACCCTATGCCTCGAATGGTGAGGTTTTATATTTTACGCGGCAGTTAGAATACCGGTAATTCTGCAGCGTGCTGCAGTAAATCATGGACCTTAATTATAATTAACTAGTAATTTGCAATCAAAACCAAACTGAAGGTTTCTGCTGGCTCATATCCTGTACGCAGATGAAAAGTGACGTGTCAAGAACAAAAATTCTCACAAGCAGTCAAGTAAATAGCATAATGAAATCCTGATTCAGGTGGTTCACTCAGGCTTATATTGTCTCAGTCAAATTCATGAATCATCATAGCTTCCAGATATTGGCACAATTAAGCAATACGCAGCCAAGGTGATCATTAAACTTAGTACTAAAAAAAGGTCTTCATATGACAATACTTCATCTATGCCAGATGTGATGCTAACAAGATTTCTTACATGAGATATAATTCAACAATCACTGTCATTACATGAGCAAAACACTGTTGGCTGGCCACTGGACAGATTATGAAGTAACACTTGATTATAAAATGAAATTCATTTCCATTCATTTAAACACACACACACACATGCAATAAAAAAGACAGACAACATACTGACTTTTAAAGGGGCATCAATGGCATTCAAGGGGTGATCGATCTCATTAAATATCATAAGCAAAGACTTTTACACTGGCAGGAAAAATTGTTCATCTACAATATATTGGCTGAAAATAAAGATAACTGGCAAATAAGAGCAACCATATCTTAAAAATTGATTTTGACAAAAACTAGAAATCAGTCTTCTCAAACTATCAGAAACACAGCTCACAGTACCGGTAATCTTTGATGCCAAAAGCACTAACAGTCAATATCTTGGGGTGTTTGCGGAGGTCAAATCCCCACTGGCTGAGGGTAGAAAACCCACTAGAAGTTTTAAATTCTGGCCTTGAAATATCCTGCCTAAAGGAAAAATCATAGGAACCATTCAAATGCCGGCGTCAATGTCTAATGACTGATATTTCCATTTTTATCACTTTTATAATTAATCTGTGTTCAATTTTTAAGCTGATAATGACATAAAATAATAACAGTAAAATTAATTAAATGTCGCGAGAATTTCTCACAACATGTTGACAACAGTGGGTCGATTGCTCAAGTTAAATCAATGGAAAATCACACACGAGATGGTATCAGCTGAAAAACAATGTGTTATGAATACGTATACGGTGCAAGCCACAATTGCGATCAATTAATTAATTATCTACTGACACAACACAACATGCATGTCAATAAAAAAAGCATTAGCAAACAAACAATTCAATAAAATCCACTAAAATAATTACACTCAAGTGGAGCTGTTGTTTGGAAGGTACTATACCCCACCCACCCACCCCCTCACCCATACCCCCAGCTCCCACCCACCCCGCCCACTCCAGCCCCCGACCGATCAGCTGTGAACAGACATCAAAGACTTACATGTTGTTCTGCTTCCGAACGTCGAGCATCAGTTTGATCTGGTTCCGAAGACTGAGCATGTCGTGCTCGCGCTCGCGGTTCAACGATTCCGCGTAGTGCAGACGGTCACGAAGCTCGGCCAAATGCTTCTCCAGCAGGTCCACTTCGGTCAGATCTAAATACAACAATTAACACTAAAGACATCACAACGCCGCGTTGTTTCCAGCACAGCATCAAAACAGTGCAATTGACTCGCACACTTTCGTGCATATTGCCAACACACACACCTGGAAAAAGGAAATAACCCACAGGTAGTTATATCTCACAGGTGAAATTTATGTGGATAGTTGGGCTAGAAAACCAGACAAATATTAAAAGACGTTCTTTACAACCTAGAGCCCCTCTTGTATCTATAGGCACTCTTGCAACTACGCACCACTGACTGGGGCAGGAAGTTAGCAAAGTGGTAACAACGCTGGACAATGGAACAGAAGGCCGCAAGTTCGAGACCTGCAGGCGCCCAAAGGTCAACTCAGCCTTCTTTCGTCAGATGGCGATGGCAACTGAGTAGCGGATTAATCCACAGAGTAAATAGGCGCGTTGCATGAGAACACTGGCCCTGTATCATGTAACTTGTACCAGTCACTTGGCTGAGGGCCTTAGAAACAGAGATCAGTGCCTCCCTATGAGCTTTGAGGTCAGCCTTGAGAGCATAGGAAATATTAAACATTTACTTTACTTAGGCACCACTGATACAATTAGGGCTAGTGTCAGGGTTATAGTCAGGATTAGGCTGAGCAATTTGCCAGATGAACTTCGTCTCTTCTTTAAACAAAACGGTACTTTCCCGTTATCCGGACCCCAGTGAAGAGATATTAGGGTTAGAGTTAGGGTGAGGGTTATGGTGAGTGTTAGAGTTTTAGCCTAACCATAACCCTAACCCTCACCCTAACCCTCACCGCCACCCTAACCCTAAGCATTTCTTAGTATCTCTTCACTGGGGTCCGGATAACGGGAAAGTACCAACAAAACAAATGTTTTCCTACGCATGCGGGACGGTTTTCCGACAAGCAAGCAGTTTTTCCAAAATTTGGCTGGCGCAATTTTTTACCAAGGCAGATACATCCTGAATGAAAATCGTATTTAAATTTTATTTAAATTAAACATACTTTACCAACGGTTCAACGTTTTCTGCTCTCCTTTTAATATAGTTTATTAGTCAAGTAGCTATATAAAGAAATAAAGAACTCTAACCACAGTCAACAAGTCAGATACTGTTGACTACTAGTACATAGAAAGGAGGCAGTTTCCTCAGCTCATTAAGCAAAACCTTCATACTGGCGGCATAAAAATCAAATTTCTAGGAGTCTCCAAGTCAAGTCATCATGATTATGATGATGATGATGATGATGATGATTGTGATTATTATTATTTGCAAAACGAAAATGCTCTTCATTTACCGTTGCCCGGAAAAACAATCATCCACAAGAACGGAGTCAAAACGATCGTTACCAACGTGCAGATGATATTCTGCGGCTGGATTCTCATTTTACTCAATTGAAAATAATACCAAATAAGATTAAATATCCTTTAAATACTCGTCGCTGCATTTGGATTCTAACCACAACCACCTTACACGAGTGCTGCCGCCGTCATTTTGAAAAATTAAATCCGAATGGCGAATACCAGCATATTAATGGTAGCACTTAATATTATAAAATATCTCGTATCTCGTCAATTTCTTTAGCGCTTGTTTATTCATCACCTTTAGATCGTTTTCAAATATTTCAATTAAATTATAAAATGCTTTAATATTCCGCATTCTCCTTAAAGCATTTCTTCTTCCTTAGTCACTCCTTGTAGAGCATATAGGCCACTGAAAAGATCCTTCCATGCATGCAGTTCGATCTTCAGCTAACAAGATTAGATCAATGAGTTGAGTTCATCTCTCGTTGTCTATTGTTCTTTTCCACGTATGCGTAGAGACATCTAAGCTATCCAAAAGTTGGCAAAATACATGTTATTATTATTGTTAGTCCCTGCTCATGACAATTAAAACGCGCATTTTTCATTGTCCGCTAGAATTTAACAGGAACATTCGGGAATACCCGAATGCGTTGAAGAAACGCGTCGATTTAAATCCCAGATTAACAAGCACAACACGGCTTTGTGGACGAAACAAGCACGTCAGAAGCGCTCCGCAATTAAATTGACTAGCCATATGTGAATCATCATCATCATCATCATCATCATCATCATCATCATCATCATCATCATCATCATCATCATCATCATCATCATCATCATCATCATCATCATCATCATCATCATCATCAACAACAACAACAATAACCGTGGGGCGTGGGCTCAGACATTTTCTACACCAATCACCAATATCAGCACACCACTCCCTGTGTGACCTTAATTCCTAATTGCTGGTTGGAACCATGCATCTATTATTCCCAGCCTTATAGTCAGTGGCGGCTCCACCGGGGGGCCAGAGGGGCCCGTGCCCCCTATTGAGTGCCTGGCCCCCCAGTGCCCCCCCCCAGTTGGAACCCTATACTTAATGCTACATACATTAAACAACAAATGGTTGGCCGCCCATGATTAGAAGTTGCCACCCCAACGCCCCCCCCACTTGCCAAATCCTAGAGCCGCCACTGATTATAGTCTTGATCTTTCTGTCATCTTTCATGCGACAAATATGTCCAAGGAGACGCAGTTTCCTCTGTACTCAGTTTCCTATGCAGGCCTATCACTTTTTGCATCAAGGTTTCCTTTGGTTGATGTTTTGTATGATTCCTTGTTGCTGATATTTCCCCTCCCATCCAATCCTAAGCATTTTTATATTGCATTTCCTTTCAAATGTAACCTATATGCAAATCACATTAGGCCTACATTAAATCTTCTGGGATTGAAACTTTCCGTAAAAATAAAGTTCAAAGGACAAGATACATCATTTAGTGTACCGAGGCCCCAGATTTTTGGTAAGCGCCATACGTCACGTGTGCTTTTTGTTGGCCCATAATGCCATAAAATCTGGATCTCAGCGAGATCTTGTTATTCTCTGTTCACTGAATAAAGCAGCATATAAGTTGTTATCTGCTTGAGCATCTACGCGTCACCATCCTTGAATAATTATAAAGATTTGCGTTGTCATGACACGTTTAGTTCTAAACAATGACGTCATGTTTTGTAGATTTTCAAGTAAAAATAATGCTTGACCTTGCATCAAGACGAAGCTTTATACGTGAATTTCCTATTTGAATAGCTTTGCGCATTTCTGGAAACGTGATCTATTCGTAGGCAACAGATACTTTTATTATCTGTTCGGTTAATTTATTAAATTTTCGATGATTTTTGCACATAGCTTTTGAATATTTTTAGTTTTAGCCTATTCGTTATTTTGCTAGTTTATTATCGTTATATGTTTCTTTGACCTGAATTTTAATATAGGCAATGTTTCTGACTGATAAAAACTGTATTATAAAACTATTGTATTCATGACGTAGGCCTTATTATTGCAAAAATAATTTTAATTTCTAATATTTTTGATTTATTCTTGATACTCAATCAATCATTAAACTTCTATGGCGCCACTATCATAATGCCCAGGGCATCATCCGATGGCGCATTGTATTGTTTGACCTTGCATTTTGTGTCAAGGTTGATATCAATAAAAAGCTATTGTATGGTAGGCCTATTGTATTTACTATTTTACAGTTAGACCTATTTATCTCGAGGGGAACTCTATACTTTGGAACTCCCTCCCCGAAGAAATAACTAGGGAGACCACTCCCGACCAATTTGCAAAGAAACTCAAGACACATCTTTTCAGCACTTCCTACCAGAAGCTTCTGTAAAGCGCTCTTGACTATGGCTTTGGCCAGGCACATATACCGCTATACAAATTGACATTTATAATAATAATAATAATTTGAAGTCTGTTAGCCGATAGCTCATTTCATTGGGCCTACTATTGTAGATAGAGGACTGTCCATTAATTACGTCAACAATTTAGGGGGAAAGGGTTTGAAAAAGTTTGACAGTTGTTGACAGGGAGGAGGGGGTCAAGAGAAGTTGACGTCAACAATTTCACTTTCTACAAATAATCAAAAAATAGGAAATTTCATGGAATACTACTTATTACAATGGAAAAAGCATGGCAAAAAGGTCACCACTACCACATTTTGACACTCGATGAGCAAAAAAGAGAAAAATGGTCTTCACCACAAAAAATAATAACAATGTTATTGGGAGCTGTCATTGATCTTGGGGGGGTCAAAAGTTTTGACGTAATTATGGTGGGGTAAGTGAAAGTTGACAGTTGTTGACAAGTGGGGGGGGAGGAGATCAAAAATTTCCCCAAAATTGTTGACATAATTAATGGACAGCCCCTAGATTGAAAACTGGTTCAAGACAAGCAGAGAATCAAGACAAAGAGACAATAGGCCTATATCACCCATGATACTCATCTCTGACTTGGAAAGAGCAATGGACAAGATAATGGAACATGTGAGTGGCAAAGCAGTGCAGGACCATGGGCGTCCACAGAAATTTTTCCAGGGGTGCAAATCAAGGTCATGTGTCAAAAAAACGACCATAGTCCTGATCTTTGCAGAATCAGACACTTTGTTCCCTTTGCTATACTCATTCTTCTTGACTATGCTCTGGTATCCAGTTGCTGAAGCTCTTTCTATTCTGTTATTCATAAGTCATTTCCTGAGCCAAAATCACTTCACTAGTTAGATAACAAATTCACTTTAAAATCAGCTTACTGGTCAACAAGGTGCTCCATTAGAACCAACATATCTTCATTCTTTGCTTGGTGTCCAAGATTATTGACATTTAACCAAGTGTCCTGCTGTACTAACTAATGGCGCTACAGAAGTACTTTAATTAGTTAGTCTTTTGCTTGCAATGTATATGATACTATGATATTTTTTACTAGCAACTGTGTGTTAAATGGACTGTAGGTTTTGTGGCTGAGGCAATGGATGAAGAAGGACATGGATCCATTTCTTCCATTCTCTCTCGATTTCATGACGTGATTTACTTAATATTAAGTCACCTTTCAATGAAGGATTTGCACCGAGCTGCGCGGTCAGTTATAGCAGCATGGCTTGGAAATTTTGTATGACTGCTTGGGTTGAACAATAACTTTTCTTTTTATCTAATATAGCAATGCGGGAGCGTTGAATAAAATTCGAGAGTTCGATTTTATGTTTGTTTTTAGAGTAAATATTTCACTACTGCAGGGAAGATGTGTTATTTTGGCAGCACTTGTGCAAAGATTGAACAGTGACCCGCTATATAATCTACAAAATTAGCCTTTTGGATAGCAGGGTCAGTGTCACTTTGATTGTGATGATGTTTGTTTAGGGTAAATGTAACTTGGAGTCGTGTGGTGCATACTATTAAGAGAACCCGTCTGCAGCAGATCGGATGGTGTGACTATAACGAATTTGAACCTGGTGGAGTGGAATTACAGATTCGTCAGGCAATTGAAGTGAGGGTTCAGATGATATGATGAAAGATTATTTGTTGGAAATTATGATTAGATGTAAAATATTTCTGAAATCAATTTAATTTCCACGTGACCAGAATCTTGATCAACAGAAATCTTTAAGGGCTTCTCGCAGAGAAGTTAAAGAAAAAGCCTCAAAAAGGTAACAAAATAATCTGATAATTAATCTTAATCATATCTGAGCTTTTGGACAGATGCCATTCTTTGTTTAGAAGCATTTATTGGCACAGACCAAAGACGCTATTAGTCTAGAATAGTTTAATATTGCTTTCTCCAGAACTTCCCTTGCCTCTACAATTTCATCCTCTACAATTTCGTCCATCTATATATAAACCAGGGTGATGTGCGACTGACTTTGCCACTAGCATCAGCCTTGAATTGAAGGCTGGTCACTCATCCACTTACCATACCTCACTCATGCAGTGCTGCCTGACTTTGATAATCCAGTCAAGTGAGGCAAGTGAGAAGAACGCCTCGGCTGCTTGCATACAAGGGAGAGAGATTTTGGTTGGCATACCCCAAAAACCTTTAGAAATCTGTTATATCTATGTGAAAGATTCACTTTGAATTCAATTGTTTTTGTGTAGAATTTGGAATTGGAGCCTCATTACGCACTGATTTTTACATCAAAGGAGCTTATGAACCGCATGATTTTAGTACCCCCAGGGTTTGGTCAATCAGCCAGAAGCCTTCCTAGAGCTGTAAAGCAGGACAAAAGTTCTTTTTCTAGTTACATGGAAAAATTACTTCCTGCATCTTGCCAAATTGTGAATATTGGCACCTATGGAACTGTTGGTGAGAACATTATGACTTGATATGTTTGGCATCATCGTATCTAAATTAACAAAATTAATTTTGTGTGTCATGTGGCACCTTTTTTAACCTTTTTACCTCATTATATCCTCAAGTATGCGCCTCAATGTTAAGCAATCTGTGTAGATATACCTGCTGGAGGTGTGACTAATATACAAGAATATTTTGGCTTGTACTTTTCAGGTACCAGCTTTTCTTCTAATCGAATAGTTGAGTTAGGGCTTTTGGGGAATCGCTTTCCGCTTTCAGCTTCCTGTCTTTTTCTACCAAAGCTCTGTGATGTTGAAATTTATCCTTTTATGTTGAGAAACGAGCTTAAACGGCCTTTTTGTCAAAAGTCGGATTCTGCAGATAAAGTTGGCAATCGTGCCGCATCAAGGAAAGCATTTGATAACTATTGCATCAAAAAGAAAAAATCCAATGGCATTCCACATGACAAGTGTCTGAAGTTGATCCTCCTTTTTATGACATGTTACGACGATGATGTATTCTTTAGTACACTTGATTACAGAAATGTGGGGATTGCTGGTGGCTATGTAGACAGCATAACTTTTGACGGAACAAAGAGCAAGAAGCAGTGAGTAATTACGCATACTATTCTATTCCTTTTGAATATACTCTATATGCATTAAAGTCTATTTCAGTTTCTTCTTTGTATTTGATCAAGGTTTTTAACATTGCTGTTATTATTTGATTCTTTCAGTTGGTCATTGTATGATGTGAAAATGATTTTGTATTTTTGATTTATTTAATTTCTACAACATTTTTCTTTTATTCCACGAAAAGATGTACAAATGATCTGGTTGAACAAATGATGACAGCACATTGTGTTGGGTTTTTTGAAGGCATAAAATGCCAAATTTGGCAGAACTGAAATATCTGATTACTAAAACAATCTCAATTGTTGTTTGAATGTGTGGTTGACATTTCATATAATTCGGTTTGAATCTTAAGATTGATCTTCTGGAATTGCTCTTAACCTTGTTATTATATATTTTCATAGAGATGGGCAATCTGATCTTGGCATTGCTTTCTTTGGAGGTAGTGACCTCCGCGTTGCCTCTGTTGTCCTCAGGGAAGACATTAATAGCAAGAAGCTGGTTGAAAGGGAATTACTTCGTTTGAAAGCTGCTCATCTGCCGGAGAGTCGATCAGTTGCATTCATGTTTTCTGATCCTTTACGTGCTGAGCATTTTTATGGTGGCATAAAAAATGTGGAGTCAGAGGCATTCAGAAAATTGTTCCCAAACACCCCACTTCTTGGATTTCTTTCTTGTTTACATATAGGACACAATCTTCTGCCTGACTGTGCAGATATGAAGAACATGTCGCCTGCTGAGGGCTACAGCACGAGAGAACACAGTCATGTGCGTTCGACTGTATTTGTGATTATTTCATTTCCCTAATTTTGTAGCAAAAATTTTTTAACAAGTTGACACTTTGTTTACGTTTTAATTGTCTACCCTGCTGGTAAGACTTATTTACAGGGCAAGAGTTTGCATATGGTTGAGGAGCCCACGATGACTGAAAGAGATTGACAAAAAAAATTCACTAAGAGTAAGACTTCACTGTCTAGTTTTTTATATGCCTCTTTAGAGGAATTTGCCTGACATTTTTTATCTTGCTATTAAATAAAATATATAACTTTTGTTGTTATATTTTCAGTGGACGACTGTATTAACTGAAAATAATATTTTGGAAAACAGTTAAGATTTTATAATGAGGATAAATTAAAGTAAAGCACATAATTACATAGTTGTAAACAGGGATGACAAATATTTTTAGTTATGGCTAGCATATTTAAACGATGTGGGAAGTTACTGTAGCAGAGTGGAAGCAATATTGGTGTGGACAAACATGCTTGGGGTTGATT
Organism: Metaphire vulgaris; assembly: GCA_018105865.1. Taxonomy (NCBI): domain Eukaryota; kingdom Metazoa; phylum Annelida; class Clitellata; order Crassiclitellata; family Megascolecidae; genus Metaphire; species Metaphire vulgaris. The sequence continues at coordinate 9,693,511 of CM030862.1, read as the reverse complement.
CAGCCTTCACTCGTCAGATGGCAGTGGCAAATGAGTAACTGACAATCAAATAGTCGCGCGTGTAGCATTGAGGAAATGCGCTGGGCCCGTATCCGAGGTATTGCCAGTGTTTTATACAAGCCGGATAGGGGAATTTCCCCAACCACAAAAATCCCAGCACTGACACACATTTCTGCATTGAGCTATGTCTCTTCCCCTCCTGCCAAGTCTAATGCCACCCCCGCCCAAAGGCCTGGAAACAGGATAATGCTCGCCTGGCTGTGGACCTTTGCAACGTAGATCAATGAACATGGGGGCCGCCAGACCCCTATTCTGGATGGGAGCAGTCGTGGGATTTGTGCAAAGCCGTTGAGAATTTTTCTGGGGGAGGTAGGCCTATGCTGTATGGGATGATTGGGAGAGAATATGTTAGGCCTACTGTGCCAAGAACTCTGACGCAGTGGCGTAGCCAGGAATTTGATTTGGGAGGGTATAAATATTTTGGGTGGGTATAAATCTTAACTATAAACCACATATAACCACATGTAAATCACATAAAAAACTTTAAGGTAGACTGATTTTGGGGGATATATATACCGATATACCCACCCCCGTCGCTACGCCCCTGCAAGAGTCTGACGCCCTTTTTGGTCGTAGACATTTTTACTCGAAAATGTCAATATCCCTCTCTATTCCAGAACCCTGGCACTCTTCCGTCGAAAGATCTATTGAAAAGAGTAGTTTTAATTTGCTTTCGAGAAGTTTGTAGAGTGATGGCCAATGGTGACTGCATAGCAGAGACGTAATTTCACTGTTTTCCAGAGAGCAAGACACTTTCCACCTGGCAACTTTGTAAAAAAAAAGTTGACGACTTTTTTGCTTGGCAGTCTTTTCAACTCTTTATAGTCAATTTTCAATTTGCATTTTAAAAACTGATAAGCGCAATCGTTCACGAAAAATTTGTTTCTTAAAAATCAGGGGGGAAACGGCTCCCCTTCCCCCCAAATGACGTCCCTGCTGGAGAGAACCAGAGTTATTGATATTTCGGATCTCTGACGGAAGATCACTTTCTGCATCGAGGTTTCCTTTGATAGTATTTTTTGTATAGTTCTTCGTTGCTGACCTTTTCCCATCCATCCAATTCTAAGAATTTTTCTATAGCCTTTCCTTTCAAATGTATATGTAAATCACATTACATTAAATTTCCTGAAATTGAAACTTTCTGTAAAAGTATTAAAGTGCAAGCGACAAGAACAAGATACGACATCATTCAGTGTACCGAGAACCCGTACTTTTCGCAAGATCTCTGTCGAAGTGCCTTTTGTTGACCCAGAAATCCGTATCTCAGCGATATCCTTTTATTCTCTGACTGTTCACTGAATAAAGCAGCATACACTGTGCATTGTTATCTGCTTGGGTGAGACTCAGTGAGTGTGGTGGACTGGTGGTACAAGCCGAGCCCGCTGCTTGTGTGGTACGTTGGAACTTGGTAGCAATGGTAGGCGAGGCCATAGACTTTAATATCTTAATAATAATAATAATAATAAAAATAATGTATAATTAAAATCTATGAATGTGGCAGTGACGCAGAATACAAGCTTTTCAAATAGTCTGATCGGTTAAGTTTTTTAATTTTCGATGATTTTTACACATCGTTTTCGAATAGTTTTAATCTTACTCGTAATTTTGCTAGTTTGTTACCTGTAGGCCTATATAGGCTTATTTCTTTGACCTGCGTTTACTATTTTCAGCTAGACCTATTTGAAGTCTATTATGGTGCTGTCCATTAATTACGTCAATTTTTGGTAGGGTTGTTAAATTTCCGTGACTCGATTCAGGGACGTCATTTTGGGGAGCAATTTGGAGAGCAATTTGGAGAGCAATTCAGGGAGCAATTTGGGGAGCAATTCAGGGAGCAATTTGGGGAGCAAAAAAATCAGCGACGGCCCCGCTGATTTTTAGGGAAAAATTTTTCGCCAATGTTCAGTCAGTCTTTTGGCAGCAATGTATATGATACTATGATATTTTTACTAGCAACTGGGTGTTAAATTGACTGTAGGTTTTGTGACTGAGGCAATGGATGAAGAAGCCATTTCTTCCATTCTCTCTCGATTTCATGACGTGATTTACATAATTTTAAGTCACCTTTCAATGAAGGATTTGCACCGAGCTGCGCGGTCAGTTATAGCAGCATGGCTTGGAAATTTTTTAGGACCACTAGGGTTGAACAATAATTGTTTCTTCTTATCTAGTATTACAATGCGGGAGCGTGTGTGATATGTGAACATTGAATGAAATTCGAGAGTTCGATTTTGTGTTTGTTTTTAAAGTAAAAACTTCACTACTGCTTGAAGGTGCGTTATTTTGGCATCACCTGTGCAACGATTGGGGGGCCATCCATAAATAACGTCACGCGATTTTGGCAGGTTTTTTACTCTTCCCTTCCCCCTCACAAGTCATCACAAAAGTCAGACTCCCTCAAATATGACGTCGCAACGTGTTACCCCCACCCCGTCATCTTTCCATTTTCCAGTGTCAAAATTAATTTTTCATATAACTTATTTCTTGAATAAAGCAGGTATTGCAATGAATTCGTTTGAAAGTATTCATTATAATTATTACAGTGTATAGTTGAAACGATATTCAGAAACTTTTAGATTCTTTTTTAAAATAAAGTATAATAATTATAAGTGTAAAATACGTTCAAGTTTGCGTTAACATAACATTGCGGTATTAATAACAATATTTAGCATTATGTGACGTCACATTTCTGGAACCTCCCCCTGGCCGTCACACTTCTTCACAAATGTTTTCTCCCCTCCCTAAGTTCGTGACGTCATTTATGGACAGCCTCTAAACAGTGACCCGCTATACAATCCACAAAATTAACTTTTTGGATAACAGGGTCCGTGTCCATTTGTTTGAAATGATATTTGTTTAGGGTAAATGTCACTTGGAGTCGTGTGGTACAAACTATTAAGAGAAACCGTCTGCAGCAGATCGGATGGTGTGACTATAATGAATTTGAACCTGGTGGATTGGAAATACAGATTGGCCAGGCAGTTGAAGTGAGTGTTCAGATGATATGATGAAAAACATTTATTTGTTGAAAATTATGATTAGATGTGTAGGCCAAAATATTTCTGAAATCGATTTAATTTCCTCTTGACCAGAATCGCTAAGCGGCAGAAATGTTTAAAGCAGTGATCGGCAACCTTTGGGCTGCGAGGGCCAAATTGATGTGGTAATGTCTGTTCGAGGGACATGTAAATAAATAATTTTTCGACGGGCGCCTAAATACTTTTAAAGTTTATGTTTTTTCGAAAGTTTTTGCTGGAAAAAGTTCAAAAGTTCTTAAGAAATGTACCGATCAAGTGCAAAAAATTAAATTAGTGATGCCCTTTTTTCCTTGTCAAACTTTAAAAGGGAGATGACCTTTTTTACTAAAAAGCTGCAGGGCCTGAAGGCTGGAATACATTCACTGGCGGGCTGGATGTGACTCGCGGGACGTATGTTGTCGACCTCTGATTAAGGGACTCCTCAAAGAAGTTAAAGGAAAGATAAAAACCATCTGAGCTTTCGGGCAGATGCTATTCTTGGTTAGAAGCAGACAGTGGCTATTACGCAGTTATTCGAGAATAGTTTAGCATTGCTTTCTCCAGACCGTGCCGCTACTCATCCATCTATACCTTCATGGGTGATGCACGGCTGACTGACTTTGCCACCAGCATCAGTCTTTAATTGGAGGCTGGGCACTTATGCAACTGCCATACCTCACTCAGTGATACATGACTTTGATATTTGAATGTTAGCGAAGTGAGAACACCTTGGTTGCTTGAATACAAGGAGAGAGAGATTTTGATTGGCTTAGCCAAAGATCCTTTAGAACTATATTCATCATGTTGACGCGAATGTTGAATCCAACCTGGCTAAACTCCAACGAGTTCAAAATTCACTGGCTCGGGTGGTTTCAAAAACCCCAAAACGTGAGCGTTCGTAAGGGTCTTCATTGGCTTCCAGTTAAAGAAAGGTTATACTTTAAAATCTGTCTTCAGGTATACAAAACACTATTACAAGGACCTAGTTACCTTCTTTCTAAACTTTCGATGCAAACAAACAAATAGGGGTATCCAGTGTTTACCACCAAAGTCCGGTTTCTCCGCCCACTGGTGGGCAGAGACCATAGAAACCATTGTCGTCTATTAATAGACGCCAATGGCAGAAGCAGATTTCTTGCTGTTGGGCATAGATCAGTGACCATAGAGATTGTTCTAGATACTCCTATACTCGACTCTACTCGACCTCGTCTGCAATAGCTCTCTCCCTCTCTCATATAGTCGGACAGTTCTTGGTTCTAGTGCTTTTCAGTGGCCGCCCCCCCCCCAACTCTGGAACTCATTGCCTCAGCCTCATGCGCGCATTGCAAATTCATTACAGATTTTTAGAAAAAGATTAAACCCCCATCTTTTTGACCTGGCTTATCCACCAGTGGCGTATTTAGGGGGTATGCTCCTGATCCATAGCATACCCATTTGGTCTTTGGTCCTTCCCTTCGGTTGCACTGAAAGACTGCTAGGCCGGCAATTGAACTCAACTCAGTTATAGACTTTAGTAAATTTACGGTCAGTACTTTACATGCGGTATTATTAATAAACTTAAACTGTATGTTATTGCAGAACATAGAATAAAAGTTAATTTTCGAACTTCTTAAATTTCGGCATACCCATTTAAGCCTTTCTAAATACGCCCATGTTATCCACCATCGACTGGAACCCATTTGCCTGACCGGATACCCTGGATGTCACCTGGATCTTTAATGATTTGGATTTGGTGTGCCGTCGGTTGATGCTCCTGTGCATTATGAAGTGGCGCTATAGAAGTATTAGACTAGATAGATTAGACTGATTCAAGTTAAATTTCATTTTTTGTAGAATTTGGAATCGGAGCCTCATTACGCACTGATTTTTGCATCACATAGGCTTATGGAGCGCATGATTTTAGTACCCCCAGGATTCGGTCAATCAGCCAGACGCCTTCCTAGAGCTGTAAAGGAGGAAAGAAATTTTTTTTCTAGTTACATGGAAAAATTACTTCCTGCATCTTGCCACGTTTTGAACGTTGGCACCGATGGAACTGTTGGTGAGAACATTATGACTTGATATGTTTGGCATAATCGTATCTAAATTAACTAAATTAATTGTGTGTCGTGTGGCACCTTTTTACCTTATTATATCTTCAAGTATGCACCTGAGTGTTAAGCAATCTCTGTAGACATACCTGCTGGAGGTGTGACTAATATACAGGAATATTTTGGATTGTATTTTTCAGGTACCAGCTTTTCTTCTAATCGAATAGTTGAGTTAGGATTCTTGGGGAATCGCTCTCCACTTTCAGCTTCCTGTCTTTTTCTGCCAAAGCTCTGTGATGTTGAAATTTATCCTTTTTTGTTGAGAAGTGAGGATTATACCCCGCCATTCTATGTGGATAAGTCAAAATCTGCAGATAAAATTGGCGATCATGTCGCATCACGGAATGCATTTGATAACTATTTCATCAACAAGAAAGAATCCAAGGATCCCGTGACTGGCATTCCACATGACAAGAGTCTGAAGTTGATCCTCATGTTTATGACAGGTTTCGATGATGTATTCTTTAGTACACTTGATTACAGAAATGTGGGGGTTGCTGGTGGCGGTGTAGACAGCATTACTTTTGATGGAGCAAAGAGCAAGGCGGGGTGAGTAGTTACGTGAACTATTCTATTCGTCTTGAATGTAGTGCTTGCATCAAAGTCTATTTCAGTTTCTGCTTTGGGTTTGATCAAGTTTGTTAACATTGTTTTTACTATATAATTCTTTTGCTTGGTCGTTAGATGATGTGCAAATGATTTTGTATTTTTGTATTATTTTATTTGTAGAATTTTTTTGTTTGATTTATTTCATGAAAAGAGGTGCAAATAATCAGGTTGAACATATTATGACAGCAAACCGTGTTACTTTTGAAGGCGTAAAATATCATATTTTGGCAGGAACTGAAGCATCTGTTTACTGAAACAATTCCAGCAACTGATCTGACATTTTTCATTGTAAATTGTGGTTTGAATGTGTGGTTCACATTTCATATATTTTGATTTGAATGTTAAGATTGATCTTCTGGAATTGCTCTTAACTTTATTAGGATCCATCCATATTGTACGTACGCACTGAGGGGGGAGGTCGGGTTTTGGAAAGTTTTCCTATGTACGCTGTGCGCAACGGGGGGGGGAGGGTGAAAATGTGACTTTTGCGTACGTACTATATGGATAAGTCCTTATTATATTTTTAGAGATGGGCGTTCTGATCTTGGCATTGCTTTCTTTGGAGGCAGTAACCTCCGTGTTGCTTCTGTTGTCCTCGGGGAAGACATTGAAAACATGGAACTGGTTGAAAGGGAGCTACTTCGTTTGAAAGCTGCTCATCTGCCGGAGCATCGATCAGTTGCATTCATGTTTTCTGATTATTGCCGCGCTGATAATGTTTATACTGACATACAAAATGTATAGTTAAGGGCATTCAGAAAATTGTTCCCAAACACCCCACTACTCGGATTCCTTTGTGATACACAAATAGGACACAATCTTCTGCCTGACTGTGCAGATACGATGAACATGTCGGCAGCTGTGGGCTACAGCACAGACTTACACAGTCATGGAAATTCGACTGTATTTGTGATTATTTCATTCCCCTAATTTTGCAGCAAAAAATTGAACAAGTTATCACTTATGTTAACGTTTTAATTGTTGAGATTCCTGTCGAGAATACCTTGCTGGTGAGACTTATTGGAGAGCAAAAGTTTACATATAATTGAGTAGCCCACAATAACTGAAAGAGATTGACAGGAAATTTCACTAAAAGTCGCACTACCGTGTACAATGTCGAGTTATCACTAGTCTCTTTGAATGAATTTGCCAGACTTTTGTTTCTTGCTATTAAATAATTTTAGTTGTTTATATTTTCACTGGACGATTGTAAACTGGAAATATTTTTTGAAAACAGTTCAGGTTTAAAATTAAAATAAAGGACATAAATACATTGTTGTAAACTGGGATGAATTTTTTAAAGTTATGGGTAGCATATTTAAACGATTTGAGAAGTTAGCAGAGTGGGAACAATATTGGTGTGGACAAACGCGCATGAGGTTTGGGGTTGACTCAAGCCTTCACTCGCCAGATGGCAGTAGTAACTGAATAATAATAATAATGATAATAATAAGCAGTCCACCGAAATCGTTGATGACAGATCGCCTGTGAGTCCATAAATGATCTATGACTAGAGTCTGTTAGCATTCATATGTGGGTGCGCATATGGCTATATAGTCCAATTTTTGCTGCACACGCTTTTCCACAGTGGTTACATATGTAATCCGTTGTAGAGGCGGCGTCTAAGTTTGCACGGTCCTTCCGCTCCTGACGCTTTCTTTCAGGTTCAACTATCCGATTAGCCTCCAAAATCATCGCACCATCGTTGATGACGTTGCGCCAATGAGTGCGATTGAATGCTTCGTCTTCCCACTTGTTAATGTTGATTTTGCATTTCTGCATGGTTGCCTTTTATCTGATCCTTGTATCGCTTATACTGACCACCTTGTATCGTATGTCCGCGAACAAGCTCACCATAACCATTCATAATAATTTTTGGCAAACGAACATCCTCCATTCGAGAAACGTGTCCAGTCCATCTCAGCCATTATCCTCGACAATGTTGCTTCCACAAACAATTGCCTGTTGTCTACAAACAATGAACCGATTTCTTAAGACATGGCTTGTCCCTCTGTTGACTTACTACCCATTCCAAAGATATTCGGCTGCCATGTCGAGGTGACTTTTGTTGGCCCAGAAAATCTGGATCTCAGCGAGATCCTTTTATTTTCTGTTCACTGAATAAAGCAGCATATAAGTTGTTATTTGCTTGAACGAGTGTGGTGGTACAAGCAAAACCAGCTGCTTGTATGGTAGGCGAAGCCATAGACTTTAATGTCATAACTATAGAAAGATGCTCGCTTCGCTCGCGCTCGCTTCGCTCGCAGTGCAGGATAATACTAATCCAATACCTATACCTAATACCCAATCATTGAATTCATGCTGAACAACATTTCAATGATGTAGTGTACATACGCCACCTAGCCAAGCTCTGCGCCACGTAATGATTAGGCCTATGTACGTTAAAATCACGCAACTGTGACCATTTGTAACGCTGTACACGTATTTTTGTGTACGTTAAAATGTACGTTAAATTTCCTCAAGCTACGAACAATTGTTGCCAATAGCAACGTCGTCACACGCCCACCCCTCTGACGCTGCAATGACTCGACTAAACCGTGCTAAACGTACGCTTCGTCAAACGCTTCTTCGTCAACCAATGAGAACGCTTTAAGGTAACAGAGAGACATAGAGAACAAGGATCTTAATATTATAGATAATAATGCACAATTAAAATTTAAAATCATGCAAATTGAAGCTCAACCCAATAAGAACCAATCATGGTAAACATCCAGAAAATCGAAGAAATTACTAAGTTTCCATACCTAGAAAGTATAATAACATACGACGGGGATACAGAAGCAGACATCAAAATTTAATGTCGTAGGCCTATGGGCAAGGCAATGGCGATATTCCAGAAAATTACCAATATATGGAGATCAAAAAAGATACACACAGAAATCAAAATCAAACTTTATAAAAGCATAATTTTGCCCATATTGACCTATGCTTCGGAAACATGGAGGGCAGAGACGTCATTTCACTGTTTTTCAGGGGGGGAAACCACTTTTCACCTGGCAAGTTTACGACCTTTTTTGCTTGTCAGTCATTTTACGATATTACTTCAGATTACTCAACGTCAACTCCTGATTGCAGTGTATTTTTACGTATTTACGTATTTAGCCAGCCAATTGGCATGTAAAGTCTAAAAAAATGAAAAAGCAAAAATGAAAAAGCTAAATAACACAAAAACATTGGCGAAACAATTTTTTTCCTAAAAATCATGGGGGGGCAAATGCCCACTCCCCCCCAATGACGTCCCTGATGGAGGGTCACAACCAAACTAGCAAACAGGCCAATGTGTTTCACCACAGATGCATAAGACGGATGTGGAACATCAACTATAAAGAACAAATTACAAACGAGGAAACTGAAAAAAACAAACTAAATAGGCTAGAAGACATCATGAAAGAACGAAGAATTAAAATGACAGGACACCTTCTCCGACTACCAAACGAAAGACCTGCAAAAATCGCTCTGTCATGGACACACACAAACGGAAAGAGGAAAAGGGGTCGACCTGTAAAGACATGGAGAAGGACAATAAAAGAAGATATAAAGAAAATTAACAAGACATGGGATGAAGTCGAAGAAGTACCGCAGGATAGACAGAAATGGAAAATTATTGCTGCCCAGTGTTTATTCTAGCCCACTTGACATTGGGGGGATTTTGAAATGTTTGGGGGGACAAGGTTTGAGTTTCCACACATTTGGGGGGGATATTTCCATTCCCCCAGCCAACATCTAAAAAAATTTGGAGGGAATTTTCAAACTTTGGGGGGGGGGGAAATTCCACCCTAAGAAGGCCTAGAATAAACACTGATTGCTGCCCAAAGTGCCTATGGCACGGGAGGAACTAACTACCAAACCTTGACAGAGAAGATCTCAACAACTATCGCTCCATTTCAAACCTGTCTGTCCTCTCCAAACTCACAGAGAAAATCGTTCTTTCCAGACTAACTGAGCATTTGTCAAAAAACACCTTATACAACACTCACCAATCCGCTTATACAAAACATCATTCAACAGAAACCGTCCTCACATACATTTATGACAAACTCCTCACTGCCATTGGATCTCAACGAGTTACTGGTCTCTGTCTCCTTGATCTTTCTGCTGCCTTTGATACTATAGATCACAAAATCCTACTGAAACGCCTTTCCCTCTGGTTTGGAATATCTTCTGTAGCTCACCGCTGGTTCCAATCCTATCTCCAATCTAGATCCTTTCAAGTTTCATGCCAAAATCAAACTTCATCACCCTCCGATCTATACTATGGAGTACCACAAGGATCTGTCCTTGGACCGGTTTTGTTCAGTCTCTACACTACCCCACTGTCATCCTTAATCAACTCTCTCAAATTGAATCATCAACTTTATGCAGACGACACTCAATTATTTCTTTCGTTTACTCCATCTTCCTTTAAGGCATCAATCTCTGAACTGGAATCAGCATTTTTGTCAATCTCATCATGGATGTCAGCTAATCTCCTTGCCCTCAATCCCTCCAAAACAGAATTTCTCTTATTTGGACTGCCACAACAACTGAAAAAAATTGAAAATCCCACACTGGTTTTAGCCCCAGATACAATAATAACCCCTGTTCCAACTGCAAAAAATCTTGGATTTACTTTTGACTCCTCCCTAAATTTTGAAGCTCACATATCTCAACTATCAAAAACCTGTTATGCTCACATTCGTGATCTACGTCGCCTTCGCCCCTACCTTGATATTAAAACTGCTTCCACTATTGCCACTTCAATAGTTCACTCTAAGTTAGACTACTGCAACTCACTGTTTCACAATCTTCCAAAGGCTTCCATATGTAAACTCCAATCGATTCAAAATGCCTTAGCTCGTGCAGTAACTAAATCACCTAAATTTTGCCACATTACACCATTACTCAAATCTCTCCACTGGCTCAAGATAACAGAACGCATTGAATATAAAATAATATCGATGACTTATAACTCACTCCATACATCAAAACCAGTCTACCTAAGAAATCTGATAATTCCACAACAACCTGGATCTACTAGATCCTCTTCTCATGTAACTCTCCTTCGACCTCTGAATCAATCATCTCTCAAAATTTGCAATCGTGCTTTTTCATATGCGGCACCTGAGCTTTGGAACTCAATTCCAATATCCCTTCGTTGTCTACATCAAAGCCAAATAACAAACTCTGAGTCACAATTTTCTCCCCTTCTTGCAACATCTCCTCATGTTTTTCTTTCCAAACTAAAATCATTTCTCTTTATAAAATCATTTCCTCCATAGCTATAGCGTCCTGCCCACTCGCCCTTTTGATTAAATGACCCGGCATGAATGACCCACCTTTGGCTATAGCTACTTCATTTGAGATTGAGCGCATAGGAATAAGGAGCTACTTCGGTGCATCTTTTGGAAGCGCTTTAGAAATTAACGAGATTTTACTTACTTACTTACTTACCTACCTAACTAACTAACTAACTAACTAACTTAATTAATTAAAATCTTTGAGTGATGCAGTCATTGCAGTGACGCAGATTACGAGCTTTTCAAATTATCTTATCTGACATATCTGTTAATTTTTTGTAATTTTTCGATGATTTTTACACATCGCTTTCGAATATTAGTCTTACGCATAATTTTACAAGTTTGTTATCGGTATATATTTCGTTGACCTGCATTTACTCCTTTTCAGTCACAATGGAAATAATGCAAGGAATTAGGAAATGTTTTTGGAAATACTTTAATAGACTGCGTTGGCAAAAGTTGCTGTTAGAGGAATTGCGACTCTAGCGTTTTTATGTAGTCAATAATCATCTAAATCTTGCTTAGCTGCTAGCCTGCTACCTGCATTTTACTATTTTTCAGTTAGACCTATTTGAAGTCTATTATGGGGCTGTCCATTAATTACGGCAACAATTTCTGGTAGGGTTGCAAACTTTCCGTGACTCGATTCCTGGACACTGGGCACCAACTCTGTCGAGGTCGACGGCAGCAGAATCTGACCTATCGAAATCTAAAGCGTGTTACCTAAATTTCAACACTTGGGCATTTAATAGACTTTTAAGCACAACGTCATAAGAATAGCAGCTGTGACTTAGATGACTGCCTAAAAAACGCTAGAGTCGCAAAAAGCAAAAAGTGATACAGAGGAAACTGCGTCTCTTTGGACATATTTGTCGTATAAAAGATGACAGAAAGATCAAGACTATAATGCTGGGCCTGGGAATAAGTAATAACAGATGGTTCCAACAAGACAGGAAGGCCACACAGGGAATGGTGTGATGACATTGGTGATTGGTATAGAAAATGTCTGCAAGAACCATGTCATATAGCTGCTAACAGAAAAGATTGGGACACGGCTGTTATGGCATCAGACTTCCAGTTGTTCAATAGTTACTGCAAACTTTGATACACTTTTCTAAAATATTATTTAATTTTTCCATACTAAGGTCGGCTATTCATCTAATTTTCTTTAGTCCCACATCCAATTAATATCAATAACCCGCTCTGCCTTCACAGCATTATGCAATTAGCATTGTTCTTGTGCACAATTTTTGTTGTCTAGTACTATGACATCACTTCCTTTGTTAATCGCATAGCTTTTGGTTTTACATTTAGTTCACAATTTGTCTTAGTTGTTTTCCCACACTGCCAGTTTATTTAAGCAGGCAAGCAACAGCACCGAAGCTAATTATAAACTAATAATTTGGGTTGGGTATAATTTTTACGATAACAGTACTTAGTACATCGATTTTTATCAACTTTCTGCTCCAGACTACCTCTGAACTATGTCCTGCATATCTGAGTCAGTGCAACTCTGCATGATGGTCATTAAACTACAATTCAATCCAGCTGAAACTAAACTTCCATTCAATACCATAATTAAGCACTAGCCCGAGCAGTAACCAAATCACCAAAGTTCTGCCATATTTCACCCATACTGAAGTCACTACACTGGCTTAAAATATCCGAACGTATACAGTACAAGATAATAACGATTACTTACAGTTCACTTCATTCGTCAAAACCGGTTTACCTTCGTAAACTCTTAACGCCTCAGCCTCCCCGACCTACACGATCATCATCTCATCTCACACTTTCACGCCCGTTAAATCAGTCATCACTCAAAATCTGCAACCGTGCTTTCTCATACGCCGCACCAGAACTTTGGAACTCAATTCCAGCCTCCCTCCGAAGCCTAGGACGTGGTCAAACAATAAGCTCCGAATCCTCATTTCCTTTAATTCCTTCACTGTCTCCTCAAGCCTTTAGGTCTAAACTTAAAACCTTCCTATTCGAAAAGTCATTTCCCCCATAGCAATAACAACCTGACCAGCCGCCTCATGGATACACTGACCTTTGCCCGGCCGACAAACCACCCTGCCTATGGCTATTTCAAGAAAGATTGGGCGCATAAGAATAAGCAGCTACTGCTGTGCTGCTTTCCGGTGCGCTGTAGAAGTTTACGAGATTTTACTTACTTACTTACTTACTTAAGCAATTAAAAGATCAGTCTTTGTTGTCCTTTAGTGATTCTGATATGCAAAGGTCTAAGTATCCCAGCTGATTCGAGCAGCCTTGGTGTGTTGTCTTTCATTATAATCTAACATTTAGAAAGCAAATAGATGATCTGTCTTTCTGCACCCTACTATAGTCTTGATCTTGGCAGAATCAGACACTTTGTTTCCTTTGCTATACTCATTCATCTTCCCTATGCTCTGGTATCCATGCAGTTGCTGCAGCTCTTTCTATTCTGCTATTCATAAGTCAATTCCTGTGCTAAAATCACTACACTAGTTGGATAGCGAATTCGCTTTAAAATCTGCTTACTGGTCCACAAGGTGCTACATTAGAACCAACCAATTCCTTACTTGATGTCCAAGATTATTAACATTTGACCAAATGTCCTGCTCTATTAACTAATGGCGTTGTAGAAGTTCTTTAATTAGTCAGTCTTTTGGCAGCAATGTATATGATACTGTGATATTTTTTACTAGCAACTGTGTGTTAAATGGACTGTAGGTTTTGTGGCTGAGGCAATGGATGAAGGACATGAATCCATTTCTTCCATTCTCTCTCGATTTCATGACGTGATTTACTTAATATTAAGTCACCTTCAATGAAAGATTTGCACCGAGCTGCGAGGTCTGTTATAGCAGCATGGCTTGGAAATTTTGTAGAACCGCTTGGGTTGAACAATAATTTTTCTTCTTATCTAGTATAGCAATGAGGGGCTTTGAATAACATTTGAGAGTTCGATTTTATGCTAGTTTTAGAGTACAATTTTCACTACTGCAGGGAAGATGTGTTATTTTGGCAGCACTTGTGCAAAGATTGAACAGTGACCCACAACAGTGTGTATAATCTACAAGATCTGAGTTATGGATAACAGGGAGAGTGTGACTTTTTTGGATGATGTTTGTTTAGGGTAAATGTAACTTGGAGTCGTGTGGTGCAAACTATTAAGAGAAACCGTCTGCCGCAGATCGGATGGTGTGACTATAATGAATTTGAACCTGGTGGAGTGGAACTACAGATTGGCCAGGCAATTGAAGTGAGTGTTCAGGTGATATGATGACAAATTATTTCTTGGAAATTATGATTAGATGTGTAAATATTTCTGAAATCAATTTAATTTCCACATGACCAGAATCCTAAGCAAAAGAAATGTTTAAGGGCTTCTTGCAGAGAAATTAAAGAAAAAGGTAAAAAATCATCCAATAATTAATCATATCTGAGTTTTTCGGGCAGACACTATTCTTTATTTAGAAGCAGATAGTGGCACAGACCAAAGTCTGACGCTATTAGTCTAGAATACTTTAATATTGCTTTCTCCAGACCTTCTCTGGCCTCTACAATTTCATCCCGGTACTCGTCCATCTATAATTATATACCAGGGTGATGCGCGACTGACTTTGCCATTAGTTGCCACTTTGCCATGAGTTGAAGCTCACTCAATACATGTAGGCGCTTTTGACTAAAAAGCGCCTATTGGTATAAATAAACGTATCATCATCATCATCATCATCATCATCATCATCATCATCAATGCTGACTGACTTTGATATTCGAGTGTTAGCCAAGTGAGAAGAACCCTCTGGCTGCTTGCCTACAAGGAGAGAGAGATGTTGGTTGGCATAGCCGAAAATTCTTTGCAATTCTATTTATTATATCTACGTGAATGAAACCGTCTGAATTTAATTATTTTTGTGTAGAATTTGGAATCGGAGCCTCGTTACGCGCTGATTTTTGCATCACAGGAGCTGATGAGTGGCATGGTTTTAGTACCCCCAGGGTTCAGCCAATCGGCCAGAAGCCTTCCTAGAGCTGTAAAGCAGGAGCAAAGTTCTTTAACTTCTTTTTCTAGTTACATGGAAAAATCACTTCCTGCATCTTGCCACATTGTGTATGTTAGCACTGATGGAACTATTGGTGAGAACATTATGACTTGATATGTTTGGCATAATAATATCTAAATTAACAAAATAAATTGCATGTTATGTGTTACCTTTTTATCTCATTAAACCCTCAAGTATGCACCTGATTGTTAATTAATCTCTGTAGACATACCTGCTGGAGGTGTGACTAATATACAGGAATATTTGGGCTTGTACTTTGCAGGTTCTAGTTTTTCCTCTAACCGAATAGTTGAGTTGGGGTTTTTGGGGAATGATTATCGACGTTCAGCTTCCTGTCTCTTTCTGCCCAAGTTCAGTGATGTTGACATTTATCCTTTTATGTTGAGAAACAAGCTTAAACGACCCTTTTTGGATAAGCCAGATTCTGCAGATAAAGTTGGCAATCATGCCGCATCAAGGAAAGCATTTGATGACTATTACATCAACAAGAAAACATCCAATGGCATTCCACATGACAAGTGTCTGAAGTTGATCCTCCTTTTTCCGACATGTGCTGAAGATGTATTCTTTAGTACACTTGATTACAGAAATGTGGGGATTGCTGGTGGCTATGGACACGGCATAAATTTTGACGGAACAGAGAGCCAGAAGCGGTGAGTAATTATGTGAACTACTCTATTAGTTTTCAATCAATCAATTAATTGTTTCCAACTCATAACAAGATACTATAATTCCAGAACCATATCAAGATTATAGATAATTCCTTAACTAAAACTGAGCAATATGTTTGGAAAAAAATTACAGAGAATACATGACTTAATTTACAAAATTAATATTTTACAGGCTAATAAGTAAAATTGCTAGGTAATTTTGATATAATTTTGATATAATTTAATAGGTAATTTTGAATATACTGTATGCATTAAAGTCTATTTCAGTTTCTTCTTTGGATTTGATCAAGATTTTTAACATTGTTGTTGCTATTTAATTCTTTTGCTTGGTCATTACATGATATGAAAATGATTTTGTATTTTTGATTTATTTAATTTCTGCAACATTTTTTCTTTTATTCCATGAAAAGATGTACAAATTACCTGGTTAAACAAATGATGACAGCACATTGTGTTGTTTTTTTTGAAGGCATAAAATGCCAAATTTTGGCAGAACTGAAACTTCTGATTACTAAAACAATCCCAATTGTTGTTTGAAATTTGAATGTGTGGTTCATATTTCATATAATTCGGTTTGAATCTTAAGATTGATCTTCCGGAATTGCTCTTAATAAGTTTGTTATTATATATTGTCATAGAGATGGGCGTTTTGATCTTGGCATTGCTTTCTTTGGAGGTAGTGACCTCCATGTTGCTTCTGTTGTCCTCGGGGAAGACATTAATAGCAAGGAGTTGGTTGAAAGGGAATTACTTCGTTTGAAAGCTGCTCATCTGCCGGAGAGTCGATCAGTTGCATTCATGTTTACTGGTTATATGCGTGCTGAGTGTGTTTTTGATGGCATAAAAAATGTGGAGTCAGAGGCATTCAGAGAATTGTTCCCAAACACCCCACTTCTTGGATTTTTTTCTCTTAGACAGATAGGACACGATCTTCTGCCTGACTGTGCAGCTATGCAGAACATGTTGCCAGCTGAGGGCTACAGCACGCAAGAACACAGTCATGAAGATTCTACTGTATTTTTGATTATTTCATTTCCCTAATTTTGCAGCGAAATATTTGAGCAAGTTAATACTTATGTTTATGTTTTAATTGTCGAGATTCCTGTCAAGAATGCCTTGCTGGTAAGAATTGAGGAGACCATAATGACTGAAAGAGATTGACATTAAATTTCACTAAATGTCACACTGCAATGTTTAGTTTTCATATGCCTCTTTAAATTTAGATGAATTTGCTTGACATTTTTTGTCTCACTATTAAATAAAATATGATTTTCGTTGTTTATATTTTCAGTGGACGACTGTAAACTGAAAATAATATTTTGGAAGGCAGTTCAGAATTTATAATGAAAATAAATTATAATGTAAAAGCACATAATTACATAGTTGTACACAGGAATGAGAAATATTTTTATTTATGGCTAGGACAATGGTCTCAAAACCTTGGCCCGCGAGCTGATTTTATTTGGTCCGCGAAAATATTTACGTTTTTTAAATTTTTGCCAAAAGTTTATGCGTGAAATTGGTTTGATGTAAAATCATGTCCGGTTTGAGAAATTGGTTTGATGTAGTATCTTTTGGGATTTTAAAAATTGCTTTGATGTAGAATCGTAGATTCGGGCTTTGAGTTTCGCTGGTAATGTTGGCTGAACCAGTATATCGACGCGCTACGAATAGAATACTTGCGTTAATTAGCAAAACCCTCGGCAAATTTGCGAGTAGCTTTGGCTGCAGATTTAAAACTAGTGAAACTAAACTAAACTAGTGAAAATTAAACAATGTCACGTCTCATAAGCTTCCATGTCTACATTCATTTCATTCATTCATTTGTTCACATGGACGACAGAGGTCCGTTGTGCCAATCTCGTGTTGCGCGAGTTGTGACCGCGACCGATGGCTGAGTGCCATTCATGAAGAATTGTGGAAGGAAGACCATCGCCGATCTGCTGGGGCCATGTACGGCGTGGTTTGCCAGGAGGTCTTCTCCAGCTCGGAGGAGGACGCGTCTCGGTGCGTCGAGCAATGGCGCAGGCAAGAGCGCGATGGGCCGGAATGTTCTTGTCCTGGCGAGCCACATGACCGAAGAGAGACAGACGGCGTCGCGTGATAATTTCTGTCACTGGCAGGAGGGCAGTCTGTTTGGAGACTGCTTCGTTGGTCACGAAGTCGAACCAGCGAATGCAGAGAAGCTGTCTCTGGCAGCGCATATGGAATGCCTGTAGTCTTTCAGAGTCTCGTGTAAGCAGAGTCCAAGTCTCAGAACCATATAGGAGAATTGGCAGGACGCAGGACTGAAAAATTCGGATCTTAGTACCGAGCTGTATCTGTCTTTGGCGCCATAAATTTTGAAGAGATCTCATGGCAGATGCAGCTATGCCGATTCTGCGAGTAATGTCCCGCTGACACCATGTCTACATCGACCGTTATCTACTTTATATGTTTTCAAATTGATCTTCAGTTCTTTGCCATTAACAGATTTGAAATAATAATAATAATAATGTGATTTTAAGTGGTTTAGGAGGCTAAGTAAGCCTGTGTGAAAACCACTGAGATGTAACTATTTCTGTTAGACATGTCTAGAATACAGTTTGTCACAGTTACAACAATAGGTTATAATCAGGGCGCGATTTGCGGGGGAGGAAGGGGGAATCTCCCCCCACTGCCAAACTGCATCCCCCCTACTGCTACATCCCCCACCACTACATCCCCCACTGCTACATTTCCCAAGCTCGACATATCCCCCCACTGCTCCAGGTCACAGATCGCACCCTGGTTATAATCAATGTAAATAATGTAATGATTAAATGGCCTTTCATTGTTTTTGTCATTTTTACTGTACTTTAGATTTTAAGAGAGCTCAGATTTTGGAATATAGGCCTAATATTGGCAACAATGACGTAGCCAGGATTTCCGGAAGGAAGCTTTTGTTTTGGTCATGACCGACTCCCAAAAATTCTTGACGAGCAAAAAATGGTCATCTCCACTTTTTTCCATTTCAAATGTGCCGACAAGCAAAAAAGGTCATCTACGTCTTTACTTTTTTCCTTTTAAATGCGATGACAAGCAAAAAAGGTCGTCGGTAGCCAAGGGGGGTTTGACCTCCAAAATCGCCTCCAAAATTTAAAAAATGCATGGGAATACATAAAAAAATTTTCCGCCGTTCAAGGGCGGGGATTAACCTCCAAACCCCTCTTGGCTTCGCCACTGATTGACGAGCATTTTTCCATTTGGCCCGCGAGGACGTCAGAGACAAGTCATTTGACCCGCCGCCCAAAAAGTCCTGACAGCCCTGGGCTAGGATATTTAAACGATGTGGGAAGTTACTGTATCAGAGCGGAAGCAATATTGGCGTGGACAAACATGCATGGGGCTTGGGGTTGATTCAGCCTTCACTCGCCAGATGGCAGTGGCAAATGAGTAACTGCAAATCAAGTAGTCGCGCTACACAATGCGCTGGGCCCGTATCCGTGGTATTGCCAGTGTTTTATACAAGCCGGATAGGGGAATTTCCCCAACCACAAAAATCCCAGCACTGACACACATTTCTGCATTGAGCTATGTCTCTTCCCCTCCTGCCAAGTCTAATGCCCCCCGCCCAAAGGCCTGGAAACAGGATAATGCTCGCCTGGCTGTGGACCTTTGCAACGTAGATCAATGAACATGGGGGCCGCCCGACCCCTATTCTGGATGGCAGCAGTCGTGGGATTTGCGCAAAACCATTGATAATTTTCTGGAGGAGGTATGATGGCAAATGAGTGAAATGATCAGTTTTTTAATAACGACAACATCTTTATTATTGTTATAGCTGCAATAATGAAAAACCAAAAGCTGATTGCAGAATGCAGATCATATTAACTAAAATGTTCACTGCATTATTATACATTTGCAAAACAACAATATTGACCAGTTTATTATTAGGCTGTGGTGTTAGCTCTTTCACATAGTACTGTACAATAGTGTAACAATTGCCATCGCTATTCTAGTGTACATATATCATATTTATATTACATTACGAGTGTGACGCTGCCGATAGTTAAAATGGATCGAACCCTTGGCCTTGGCCTTGGCCTTGGCCTTGGCCTTGGCCTTGGCCTTGGCCTTGGCCTTGGCCTTGGCCTTGAGTGAAATGCCTTGGCCTCGGTCTTGTAGGCAGTGTTTAATCTAGACTCCTGGACTCAGGGGGGAACTCGAAAAGCCCGAGGGGAACTGACAAAGCCGGGGGGAATTCTGCTAGGGGCCGCTGTTAGTCCATGCAGTATTCCAAAATTTTCGGGGGGAATTTGAAATTTCCGGAGTAGGAAAGAGCGATTTTCCACCCGGAAGCGGCCTAGATTAGACACTGCTTGTAGGTCACTGCCTTGGCCTTGGGGCTCAGAGTCTTGGTCTTGGTCTTGAGGGTTAGTGTCTTGGCCTTGGCCTTGTACTGGACAGCCTTGGTCACATCACTGCCTTGCTCTAGTGTATAGTTGTCTCCGATGAGAAGCTCCGGTATACCTGATCAATGACTGTCGCCTTGTCTGCGCAACTCAAAGATCCATGGTGCCCAGTTCGGACGACTCAAGATTACTTTCCACTATGCGAACTCACAGCAAAATTGGAGACAGGGCCTTCAGCGCATCTGGTTCTCGCAATTGGAACTCCCTTCCGAAGTCCTTAGGCTTACGGGATCATACTGTTTCGCGTGCAGTCTTTTTGAGCAGACTGAAGACGCACTTTTTCGATTTAGATTTTAACTCTGCATCAGCAGCGCATTTATAAAATTAGCGCCATGCAATTTAGTATCTATCTATCTATCTATCTATCTATCTATCTAGGGGCTGTCCATTAATTACGTCAACAATTTAGGTGGAAGGGGTTTGAAAAAGTTTGACAGTTGTTGACAGGGGGAGTCAAGAGAAATTGACAACAATTTCACTTTTTACAAATAATCAAAAACTAGGAAATTTCATGGAATACTAATTACAATGGAAAAAAGCATGGCAAAAAGGTAATAAACATCAAATTTTGACACTCGACGAACAAAAAAGGGGAAAATGGTCATCACGCAAAAAGTAATAACCTTGTTATTGGGACCTGTCATTGATCTTGGGGGGTGGGTAAAAAACTTTTGACGTAATTATAGGGGATAACTGAAAGTTGACAGTTGTTGACAAGGGGGGGGGTAAAAAATTGCCCAAAAATTGTTGACATAATTAATGGACAGCCCCTTATCTATCTATATATCTATCTATCTATCTATCTATATCTATATACATATGCTCTGTTCACTGAATAAAGCAGCATATACGTTGTTATCTGCTTGAGCGAGTGTGGTGGTACAAGCAGGGGCGTAGCGACGGGGGGTATATAGGTATATATAGGTATATATACCCCCAAAATCAGTCTACCTTAAAGTTTTTTATGTGATTTACATGTGGATAGGCCTATATGTGGTTTATATGGTTTATGTGGTTTATAGTTAAGATTTATACCCACCCAAAATATTTATACCCTCCTAAATCAAATTCCTGGCTACGACCCTGGGTACAAGTCGACTCGCCGAGCCAGCTGCTTGTATGATAGGAGAGGCCATAGACTTTATAATAATAATAATAATAATAATAATAATAATAATAATAATAATAATAATAATAATAATAATAATAATAATAATAATAATAATAATAATAATAATAATAATGTATAATGCATAATCACTATGGTATAATGTATAATTAAAATCTATGAGTGTGGCAGTGACGCAGATTACGAGTTTTTAAAATTATCTGATCGGTTAATTTTTGCAATTTTCGAAAGATTTTTACACATCGCTTTTGAATATTTTAGTCTTACTCGTAATTTTGCTAGTCTGTTATCGCTACAAATATTTAGTTGAAAAAAGTTTAGTTTAACTCTTGGAGCAATAACTATTTTTTCCAACTAGTGCCCATCACCGTCAGTAACCCGCTCTGCCTTCACAGCCATTTTGTTGTTGTCTAGCGCTATGACATTACTTCCTGTGTTAATCGCATCGCTTTTGGTTTTACATTTAGTTCACAATTGGTCTGAGTTGTTTCCCACACTGCCAGTTTATTTAAGCGGACAAACAACCGCACTGGAGCTAATTATAAACTGATTTGAGTTGGGTATCATTTTTACGCTAACGGTACACACATTTTTATCGCCTTTCTGCTCCAAACTACTGTACCTCTGGACAATGCCCTGCACATCTGGGTCAGTGCAATTCTGCATGGTGGACAATAAACTACTACCAAATCCAGCTGAAACTGAATTTCCACTGTTAATAAATACCATAATTAAGCAATTAAATGATCAGTCCTTGTTGTCCTTTAGTGATTCTGATATTCAAAGGTCTAAGTCTTCCAGCTGAATCGAGCAGCCTTGGTGTGCTGTCTTTCACTCTAATCTAGCATTTAGAAAACACATAGATGATTTCTGTCTTTCTGTGCACTACCATAGTCTTGATCTTTGCAGAATCAGGCACTTTATGCCCTTTGCTCTAATCATTCATCTTGCCTATGCTCTGGTAGCCTATTCAGTTGCTTAGACTGCTGCAGCTCTCTCTATTCTAGAATTCATAAGTCTTTTCCTGTGCTAAAATCACTTCACTAGCTAGACAGCGAAAGGCGCTACATAAGAACCAACATATCTTCATTCCTTGCTTGCTGTCCAAGATTATTGACATTTAACCAAGTGTTCTGCTGTGCTAACTAATGGCGCTATAGAAGTTCTTTAATTAGTCAGTCTTTTGGCAGCAATTTATATGATACTACATGATATTTTTACCAGCAGCTATGTGTTTAATGGACTGTAGGTTTTGTGACTGAGGCAATGGATGAAGAAGGACATGAATCCAGTTCTTCTGTTCTCTCTCGATTTTATGACGTGATTTACATAATACTAAGCCACCTTTCGATGAAAGATTTGCACCGAGCTGCGAGGTCAGTTATAGCAGCATGGTTTGGAAATTTTGTAGGACCACTTGGATTGACCGATAATTTTTTCTTCATATCTAGTATTACAATGCGGGAGTGTGTGTGTGTGTAATGTGAACATTGAATAAAATTCGAGAGTTCAATTTTGTGTTTGTTTTTTAAGTTAAAATTTCACTACTGCTTGAAGGTGCGTTATTAAAATTTTTGGCATCACTTGTGCAACGATTGAGGGGCCGTTCATAAATGACGTCACGCGATTTTGGTAGTTTTTTGACTTCCCTTCCCCTTCTCACACGTCATCACAAAAAGTCAGACCCCCTCAAATATGACGTCGCAACGCGTTCACCCCCACCCCACCCCGTCATCTTGTCATCTTTCCAGTGTCAAAATTCATGTTTCATATCACTTATTTCTGGAATGAAACCGGTAATGCAATGAATTCGTTTGAAAATATTCATTATAATTATAGTTGAAACGATATTCAGAAACATTCTCAAATTCATTTTTAAAAAACGAAGTATAATTATGAGTGTAAAATACGTTCAAGTTTGCGGTAACATAACATTGCGGTATTAATAACAATATTTAATATTAAGTGTCGTCACATTTCATCACAAATGTTTACTTCCCTCCCCCTAAGTGCGTGACGTCATTTATAGACGGTCCCTGAGCAGTGACTCGCCATATAATCTACAAAATTAACTTTTTGGATAACAGGGTCCGTGTCCATTTGTTTGAAATGATATTTGTTTAGGGTAAATGTAACATGGAGTCGTGTGGTGCAAACTATTAAGAGAAAGCGTCTTCAGATCGGATGGTGTTGCTACAATGAATTAGAACCAGGCGGAATTGAAATACAGATTTGTCAGATAATTGACGTGAGTGTTCAAAAAAACATGACGACAGGCACGTAGGAACGAGTTTTCAGCAGGCGTGCAGATTTTTCTGAAAATCAAAATTTTTGACAACGGGGAAAAATCCGTCTCTGAAAACCCCTTGACAAGCGAAAAAAGATCGTCGCTAATTTTCCAGGGGGTGGAAACAGGGGTGCAGGGCTTCTTCCTTCCAGCGAGGTGCGCTGCACCGCCTGCGTTTTTTCAGGTCAGGGGTGCAGCTGCACCCCTACTTACTACGGGCTTGCATGACGAAAAAATTTATTTGTTGGAAATTCTGATTAGATGTAAAATATTTCTGAAATCAATTTAATTTTCCACATGACCAGAGTCTTGAATGACAAAAATGTTTCAGGGCTCCTCGCAGAGAGGGAAAAGGTAAAAAGCCATCTGATAATCGTATCTGAGTTTTCGGGCAGATTGAATGGTTAGAAGCAGATAGTGGCACAGACCAGTGTCTTGCGCTATTAGTCTAGAATAGTTTGCCAATTGCTTTCTCCAGACCTTCACTTGCCTGTACAATATCACAGAGATGTTCATGGGTCCGTTTTTTAGAACCCAATCCAACCCAACTCATCAAATCTCCAACCCAACTCATGCCGGTAATAGGATTACTTGACCCAGCCCAAGCCACCGTAGGCCTAATACATTACAAGTTCTTAAACCATGACTCATTTTCTAATCCAACTCAACCCACCATTAATATGGAAAAATCTGACCCAAGCCAATCCAACCCATCCCATGGGCTAACCTAACCCATGGACATTTCTGCAATATCATGCTTTTGCTCACCCATCTATAGATTCTATAAGCCTACCATGGTGATGTACGGTCGACTTCAGCATCAGCACCAGTCTTGAATTGGCGACTGGTCACTCGTCCAACTGCCATGCCTCACTCAGTGTTGCCTGCCTGCGTACAAGGCTGAGAGAAAGAGAGATATTGGTTGGCATAGCCATAAATCCTTTAGATCTATATTCATTATATCCATTTCATTATATCCACGTGAATGATTCAGTTTGAATTCAATTATTTTTGCGTAGAATTTGGAATCGGAGCCTCATTACGCACTGATTTTTACATCACAGGAGCTTATGGGGCGCATGATTTTAGTACCCCCAGGATTCGGTCAATCGGCCAGAAGCCTTCCTAGAGCTGTAAAGCAGGACAAAAGTTCTTTTTCTAGTTACATGGAAAAATTGCTTCCTGCATCTTGCCACATCGTGAATGTTAGCACCGAAGGAACTGTTGGTGAGAACAAATTGTGACTTCATATGTTTGGCATCATCGTATCTAAATTAACAAAGTAAATTGTGTCACGTAGCACCTTTTTACCTCATTATACCCTCAAGTATGTACTTGATTATTGCAATTGTTAAGTAAACACTAGACATAGACGCTGGAGGTTTGACTAATATACAGGGCTTGTACTTTGCAGGTACCAGTTTTCCTTCTAACCAAATAGTCGAGTTGGGGTACGTGGGAAATCGCAGAAGGGCTTCAGCTTCCTGTCTTTTTCTGCCCAAGCTCAGGGGTGTTAACATTTATACTTTTGAGCTGAGAAATAAGCCCGATGATGTCCTAGCCTTTATGGATACATCGGACTCTGCAGATAAAGGTGGCGATCATGCCGCATCAAGGGGTGCACTTGGTGGCGATTGCATCGACAAGAAAGAATCAAATGATCCCACGACTGGCTTTGCACATGACAAGTGTCCAAAGTTGATCCTCCTGTTTCTGACATGTTTTGGTTTCGGTGATACTTGCTACAGTACATTTAATTACAGAAATGTGGGGATTGCTGGTGGCTTTGTAGACAGCATAACTTTTGATGGAACAAAGAGCAGGAAGCGGTGAGTAATTACATGTATGTGAACTATTCTATTGGTTTTGAATATGCTGTATAATAATAATAATAATAATAATAATAATAATAATAATAATAAGTAGTAGTAGTAGTAGTAGTAGTAGTAGTAGTAGTAGTAGTAGTAGTAGTAGTAGTAGTAGTAGTAGTAGTAGTAGTAGTAGTAGTGGTAGTATCCTGCGATTTCAAGTGGTTTAGGAGTCTAAGTAAGTCTGTGTGAAAAACACTGTAGGCCTATGCATAAAAGTTTATTTCAGTTTCTTCTTTGGATTTGATCAAGATTTTTAACGTTGTTGCTGCTGCTATATTTTAATTCTTTCACTCAATTGGTCGTTAGATGATGTGCAAATGATTTTGTATTTTTCTATTATTTCATTTTTTCTAGCAAATTTGTTGTTTTGTTTTATTCCATGAAAAGAGATGCAAAGGATCTGGTTGCACATATGATGACAGAAGATTG
This sequence comes from Metaphire vulgaris, assembly GCA_018105865.1. Lineage (NCBI taxonomy): Eukaryota > Metazoa > Annelida > Clitellata > Crassiclitellata > Megascolecidae > Metaphire > Metaphire vulgaris. The sequence continues at coordinate 9,667,563 of CM030862.1, read as the reverse complement.
TGTTGTTTCCGTATATATATATATATATATATATATATATATATATATATATATATATATTCCATATACAGTATATATACATAATTATATATATAGGCATATTTCCATATGATGTCAGATTTTTGCAGGAACTGCTAAAACAATTTTAGTAACTCATCCGGTATTTTCATTTTACCAGTAAATTGCGGCTTAAATGCATGGTTCACATTTCATTTCATATGATTTGGTTTGAATCTTAAGATTAATCTTCAGAAATTGCTCTTAACTTTGTTATTATATATTTTTATAGAGCTGGGTTTTCTGGTCTTGGCATTGCTTTCTGTGGAGGCAGTGACCTCCGCGTTGCTTCTGTTGTCCTCAGAGAAGACATTAATAGCAAGGAGTTGGTTGAAAGGGAATTACTTCGTTTGAAAGCTGCTCATCTGCCGGAGAGTCGATCAGTTGCATTCATGTTTTCTGATATTGACCGTACTGAGCGTGTGTATGGTGGCATAAAAAATTTGGAGTCAAGGGCATTCAGAAAATTGTTCCCAAACACCCCACTACTCGGATTCCTTGCTTATAAACAAATAGGGCACGATCTTCTGCCTGACTGTTCAGGTATGAAGAACATGTTGGCAGCTGATGGCTACAGCGCAACCGAACACAGTCATTCAGATGCAACTGTATTTGTGATTGTTTCATTCCCATAATTTTGCAGCGAAAGTATTGGAACAAGTTATAACACTTATGTTTATGTACTTATTGTCGAGATTCCTGTCAATAATACCTTGCTGGTAATACTTATTAATTGGAGAGCAAGAGTTTGCATGTGATTGAGGAGCCCACAATGACTGAAAGAAATTGACAGGAAATCTCACTAAAAGTCACACTGCAATGTCTAGTATTTACATGTCTCTTTAGAGGAATTTGTCTGACATTTTTTATCTTGCTATTAAATAAAATATTATTTTCGTTGTTTATATTTTCAGTGGACGACTGTAGGCCTATTAACTGAAAATAATATTTTGGAAAACAGTTAGGATTTTATAATGAAAATAAATTAAGGTAAAGCACATAATTACATAGTTGTAAACAGGGATGACAAATATTTTTAGTTATGGCTTGCATATTTAAACGATGTGGGAAGTTACTGTAGCAGAGTGGAACCAATATTGGTGTGGACAAACATGCAAGGGGCTTGGGGTTGATTCAGCCTTCACTCACCAGATGGCAGTAGCAAATGAGTACCTGAATACTGCAAGTCAAACAGTCGTGCTATACAGGGTAACAGGCCTGATAGTGGGGAATTAACCACCGCCCCAAAAATCTCCCCGAAACCTCGCCACTGGCACGAATTTCTGGCCTAGCCAGGATTCCACAGTAAGGTGAGGCACCAGTTTCCCTACAGAACTGGGCACAGGGTTTAATCTAGGCCGTTTCCGGAGGAGAAAATTGCCCTCCCCCCCGGAAATTTCAAATTCCCCATGAAATTTTGGCATACTGCATCAACTAACAGCAACCCCTAGCTGCCTCCCCTAGGCCTTGTCAGTTTCCCCCACCCCGCCCCTGAGTCCAGGAGTCTAGATTAACCACTGACTGGGCAAAACACATAGTGGTTCTCACACAGCGCAGACCCTCCTGAATGTGTGAGTCTCGTATTACGGATTATTTGGATAATTCTGAAATACGTGTCTTCTAGTCATGCATGAGTTAAATTCCTGTTGAACGGAGTTTATAAGTAGAATTGTTTTTCTTATGTGACGCACGTAATTTCACTGCAAACCGGACCATTTGCATCTTACATTGTGTAGTATTCGGAGCTGATCTTTATGTCGCCATATACAGCTCCCAGGTGGCGTTGTATATGGCCAGTTTCACCAAATGAGCGAAGCGCCGTAGAGTCCAGTATATTCTTACTATTAAGCATATTTTTATGAGCCATGTGTAACAGTTTCTTTCCGCTGGTGGCCAAGAAATCTGGACCTATGTGAGACATTTCTACTCACTGTCCGCCTGCTAGTCGACACTACTACCGTACTACTACCTACTATAACTGTTACTACTACTACTACTACTTCTACTACTGCTGCTGCTGCTACTACTACTAGTCTACTAGTATTACTACTACTACTACTACACCTAATACTACTACTATTATTACTACTACTACTACTACTACTACTACTATAATAATAATAATAATAATAATAATATTATTATTATTATTATTATTATTATTATTATTAATTTAGGGTGGTTCAGGAAATTTATCAAGTCCAGGGAATGCAGCAGCACGGCCTTGCATCTGACCCCGATGTTACTATTTATCTATTTATTTATTTATTTATTTATTTATTTATTTATTTATCGCAGTTCAATTCATTCATCAATACCGGTCCACCTGCGCAAACTCTTAACGCCTCAACGTACATGTGTGCGAACCACGACGTTCCACCGGGCCATTCGTTCAAATCGTGAGAGATTTCGAATGGTACTATTTAATATAAACATGCAGTACAACGAATAAAACTGAAACAGAATAGAGCAATGCGCGTGCAATAAAAAAATCGTGAACTAACAAGAAGAAACAACCAGATGTTAAATGTACCTCTAAAGTATCTCTCTCAGACAAGCTTGTTTGCACGCATTAAGCGTATAACCACAGGAACAGTATATACCGGCCATACATGCGCACATGATCAGGGCTCGAGTTGTGGCTGAGGGAGGGGGGGGCAGACCCTCTCGCCCCATCGACGCAGGCACTCGGCCAGCGGCCCACCGGCGATGGTGGCGACGCCGTTTCTGTCACCTGGCTGAGGAGACGACTATGCTGAAATAGCTGCGATGGACGCGTACAATCAGATGCTGGGTATTTTCTGGATTCGAAGCGACGACGCAGCCTTCGTAGATTATTATTGTATAGGGACCTACACACATAATGCGCTGGCGTCTTTCGCCGATTATCAATTTCGTCGACTTCTACATCGACGAAGATTTCGTTAGATCCAGTGTGGAGAGAACGGCTCTATCTATCTATCTATCTATCTATCTATCTATCTATCTATCTATCTATCTATCTATCTATCTATCTATCTATCTATCTATCTATCTATCTATCTATCTATCTATCTATCTATCTATCTATCTATCTATCTATCTATCTATCTATCTATCTATCTATCTATCTATCTATCTATCTATCTATCTATCTATCTATCTATCTATCTATCTATCTATCTATCTATCTATCTATCTATCTATCTATCTATCTATCTATCTATCTATCTATCTATCTATCTATCTATCTATCTATCTATCTATCTATCTATCTATCTATCTATCTATCTATCTATCTATCTATCTATCTATCTATCTATCTATCTCCGGTTCCCAATTTTCGTCTCTTTACCAGATTTTTGCCTCAAAAGACGACGAGTTGAGATGATGAACTAATTAACGGCTCAGTTGAGAATCTAACTTCTGACTCGATATGGCATTATAGAATAGCAGCAGCAGCATCACCATCAACAACAAAAAGAGTAGTAGTAGTAGTATTAGTGCTAGTAATAGTAGCAGAAGTAGCAGAATTATTAGCAGTAGGGGTAGAGAAGTAGTAGTAGTATAAGTAGTAGTAGTAGTAGTAGTAGTAGTAGTAGTAGCAGTAGTAGCAGCAGTAGCAGCAGCAGTAGTAGCAGCAGTAGCAGCAGCAGCAGCAGCAGCAGTAGTAGCAGCAGTAGTAGTAGTAGCAGTAGTAGCAGCAGCAGCAGCAGCAGCAGTAGCAGTAGTAGCAGTAGCAGTAGCAGCAGTAGCAGTAGTAGTAGTAGTAGTAGTAGGCTAGTAGTAGTAGGCTGCTAGTAGTAGTGTATTAGTGTATAGCAGCAACGGCAGTAGTGGCAGTGGTAGTGTTGGTAGTGGCAGGACTAGTCCAGATGGTCTCCAGGCGTTTGGTTCGTTATAAGTTCCTGCTGGTGGCGATGCAGTGCATTGCCGGCGACCTGTTCGTGTCCGAGATCGCTTTCCTCGTCATCCAGTTGACCACTTATTCCAGAGCGATCCAGCAGACGACCGCCCAGCAGCAGCAGCAGCAGCAGCCGCCCTCCTACGGCGATTCGGGTCAGCAGACGACCAACCTCGTCGTCCATCACTACGACCACCAGTATCGCCGGCGTCACGTCGAGCTCGGCACTGTGAAGACGGACATGAAGGAAACAGCGAGCGTCCCACGGGTAAGCTCAATTAACACGATCTAATCCAGGCCAATACACAAAAGTCCAGGCCGTGGCCGGACAAAATGTCCGCGGACAAAATGTCCGCGGACAAAATGTCCGCGGACAAAATGTCACGGTTTAGGGTTAGGGTTAGAGTTAGGGCTACATTTTGTCCGCTGACATTTTGTCCTGGCACCGTCCAGACAGGCCCGCCGGAACGAATTTATATAGGCCTACAGAGGGTGCATTTCATAGGCCACTTCGATATGTTTTAGCTGTTCCTCCCGATGAATCCAACTCAAGCGGGTGAACTGCAGCAATAGCTTTTGCCTTCCAGAGGGTGCAGCTGCACCCCTCACCCCCAATTCCGACGGGTCCGAGCCCAGGCAATGTTTTGTACACACCTGATAGGGGATAATTCTCCCTCCCCACCGTTCAACCCCCACACAAAATCACCCCTTAAAATCCCAGCACTGGAACAAATTTTGCATTGAACTTCCTATAAATTTTTTCATCCCACACCAAGAATGCCTGGAACCGCCACTGATCGTATGGGAAAGAAATTCCCGAGATAAAAATTTACTACCAGCCTTTGCTACTCAGCATTCGAATGGGAAAATGCCTGGAATGTATACATTTTATCCGTGCGTTTATAGGCCTATGCATGCATGCACTACGCTGTCTATCAAACGTAACATCATAGGTCAATAAAAGTCGAACAAGCGGATTTAGGCGAAGCAGGGACTAAGTTGTCTCAAAAATGCCAACGACACCATCGATTTCAATTATCACTAGAAAGCGTCTACCTATGGTCAAGACAGAGGCGTAGCGAGGGTATCTGGCGCCCGGGGGCAAAGTGTACCGTTGGCGCCGCCAACACACTGCTGACGAGCAAAAAAAGGTCGTCACGTCGTTCTCTCGGCGCCCCTCCCCTCAACTCTCTACGGCGCCCCTCTCCTTATACTCCTGACGAGCAAAAAAGGTCTCCGCACTTCTTTCTTCTTATTTATTATGTATTTAACTATTTAACTGTTTAACTTACCTACAAAAAACCGATTTTGGCGCCCCCTCACTTCGGCGCCCGGGAGCATATGCAGTGGCGGCTCTAGGATTTGGCAAGTGGGGGGCCGTTGGGGTGGCAACTTCTAATCATGGGAGGGCCAACCATTTGTTGTTTAATGTATGTAGCATTAAGTATAGGGTCCCCCCCGGTGGAGCCGCCACTGAGCATATGCCCCCACCTGCCCCCCCAGTCGCTACGCCTCTGGGTCAAGACAGCCAAAAGTTGAAGCAAGTCTTCCTCCATTTTACACTTAGTGTTGCTATGGCAACCCTTGTCGAAATGTCTTGAAAAATCGCACTTTTGCGTTCATTCGGCGCGCATCAATAATTCACCTGCCGTGTGTTCAGATAATTGGATCTTTCGCAGACGGCTTTCACTTTCCGTTTTAATATTCCGTTCATCGTAACCTAGACTAGTCACTTTTCTGCGATTTTTTCCAAAATCGCCATCGGTAATAGCAAGATCAGCGGTGTCATGATTTATGGCATTGTAGTCGTAGAATAACTCGAATGACGGGGTCCGTGTGACATGTTGGGTCGCCTCTGAAGACGAACAACAAACTAAACTCGTCTTGTATATGAAGTTGTATCCGCTTTTGTCTTTCGGGATAAAAATCTTTTAAAGTCGAAATCTTCGAAATTTTCTAGATTTCCACCCCCGACCAGTCAGATCCGGTTCATTCGGTGTCACCCGGTGCAGCCGTGACACCGGGGCGCGGTGTCGCCGGTGATACGATCCAGTTCGTAAATCGACTTGTAAACCGCGGATAAACGTAAAAACCACAAGAGGCGGCAGCATACAGGGTCCGCGGTAAACAAAAGGGTAATTAAATCCAGAGTTTCCGCCCGTAAAACAGCATCGCAACCGACGTTCGACCCTCCCCCGGCCATAACAATTCGTCACAGGCGGTGATCGTGTTAATAAATTCCGAAACCACGTGACTTACCGAGCAATTCTCTTCCCCCCCCACCCCACCCCCACTGCATTCTAAACAAAGCTAACGCTCGGGACTTACGCAACGGAGACGATCAATTTACAACAAAGTCCTCGCACGATTCAATTTACGGCCCCGTGCGACTGGTGGGGGTGGGGGGTGGGGGGGGGCGGTGGGTAGCAGCGCGGAACACAGCAGAGGCCAAGAAAATCTCCCTGTGGGCCTATAGACAGAAAATTTAAGAATAGATCTACAGCGTATACGCGTGCGAACATGGCTGAAGATTGTTTTTTTTGCTGGATAGATTTCCATTAAGTACTGTTGCCAATATTTCGGCAGCCTAATTCCTTGCGTTAGCAAGGATGAATTGAGAGGCAGAAGAGTTAAGACTGTCTTATCATCTTCACAGTCGAAGGGAATTTTTTCGTTTTCATGTAGCTGTTGTAATATGAAATATAAAAAAATATTTATTTGATACAACTAGTAAACATTTTGTGTTCAATATCAAATAGTCTACCCTACACTATGTATGATGTCAACTCATATTATATGTTTTATTAGTTAAGTATTAGTAGCAAGTTAGTTAATAACTCTTTATAATAATATTCCCTCTGTATCTTATGGCATATATATAATACGATATATATATATATATTATATATATTATATAATATATGTTATGTAATATATGTTATAATATATGTTATATAATATAATTATGTTATATTATATTTGTTAGTAATTGTATCTTGTTAAATGTCAAATATATGATGATGAGAAAAAATATGGGGTTTGCAGGAGCGGACCTGCAGGGACACTGTCGACACGTGCCCTCCCCAAACCCACCCCAAAATCGTTCCCCTAATTTCTCACCGTCTCGAATCGCAGTCGAGATCTAAAGGCGCGCTTAAAATATTTAATAAGCGACTGTGATCTTTTCTTGCCTTTCAATAATTTTAACAGAAAGAGTGGAAAAGAACGAGTGTGGGAAGGGAAGGGCCATGGGCGTAGCGCCTGGGGAAGGGGTATATCGGTGTATACATACCCCGAAAGTCAGGCTACCTTAAAATA
>CM030862.1:9640305-9657805 GCA_018105865.1 Metaphire vulgaris | reverse complement strand
TGCCCCGTACCCTTCCCTGATCCATCGACTCTCTCAACCGGCGATAGAGGGGCTTCTAAGAGGGGACGATCGGTGGGAGAGCTGAGGGATGGGAAGGCGACAGCAGTCGGTGCAGATCACAGGGCTATGTTAGCTGCAGCCTCTGTTAACAGTCATCGCCTCTAGGGCTATGTTAGCTGCAGCCTCTGTTAGCAGTCATCGCCTCTGTCGCTTCTGATGCCAAACTAATCGGAAGTAACGGCTATATTGGCAAAATCCTCTAAAGAAAAGTGTTATTATAACTACATTTCACGAAAATAAAATAAATTAATGTTCAAATTCGTCCAATCTGTTTTTACTATCAAGTAGGATTGTATGAGCGACAGCGGTTTAAAACACAAAAGAAATCATATTAAACCACTTAAAATATAGTTGTTATTATTAAGTGAAATCACGTTGTTATTATTATTATTATTATTATTATTATTATTATTATTATTATTATTATTATTATTATTATTATGTGTAATCACGTTATTATTATCACTATTATTATTATGTGTAACCGCATTATATTATTATTATTATTATTATTAATTTCATTTTCATTTTATGTATAATCACGTTATTATATATTATTTTTATTATTATTATTTTCGTTTTCATTTTCATTATCATCATCATCATCCGTGGTCAGTATAACATGATAGATGATAATGGGAGAGTTGCGGAGATTAAATCGGCTCTTCAGGAGACTCATTGGAGGCGCCTTGTATCGCTAGATCAGTGCAGGAGCGCATTCATTGATTTATCGAAAGGGTATTTTAAAGCCATTCGCTGTTTTAATCGCGCCTGTAATCAACTACGTCTAAACACCACTATAAAGACCTTCACGACTTTCATTTATTCATTAGAAGTTGCGGTCCTTCCTTCATACAGACCTGATCCTACTGTAATATTTAAAGCCCTGTATAATTATTAATAATGTTGAACTGGGTTTTTTTAGAATTTCAATATTTCTTGAGTTCCTTTCTGAGTCATTTTTATGTTCGGTTTAAGAACGTGTTTTTCTGTTGTTCGACAAAGCAGTAGAGCAAGACATAGGTTATGGTCTTTGTCTAGAATAATACATGTTGTCTGGATCCAAGAACTGCAAATCGTTTTCTGAATTTAGGACTAAAGTACATATACGCAGCAGTGGCGGCTCCACCTGGGGGGCTCAGGAGGCCCGTGCCCCCCTATTGAGTGCCTGCCCCCACTGCCCCCCCCCCACTTGGGACCCTATACTTAATGCTACATACATTAAACAACAAATGGTTGGTCCCCATGATTAGAAGTTGCCACCCCAACGGCTCCCCACTTGCCAAATCCTAGAGCCGCCACTGATACTGATACACAGTATTTACATTTCATTCTGATGGCAATTTCAACCCAGGGGCTGTCCATTAAATACGTCACCGCTGTCCATTAATTACGTCAGCAAAATGGGGGAGGTTTTTAAAGAAAAGTTTGACAGTTGTTGACAGGGGGTCAACAGAGAAGTTGACGTCAGCAATATTTCACTTTTTTATAAATAATCAAAAAATAGGAAATTTCATGGAATAATATTTATTACAACGGAGAAAAGCCTAACAAGCAAAATAGGTCGTCGTCACGCCACATTTTTTACAGCAGCAAGGAAAGGTATGTTTATTGTCATTTATATGCATGATGTAGCCAAATAGACGCACAATTTTAGCATTCGACGGGCTTTCAAGCACGGATATCTGAAAATCGTTGAATTTCTCTAGGGTCTTACGCTGCTTTTATGCATAATCCGCCACTGTGCATACTGTAGGGGCCTATAATACTGTTTGATTTTCAGAGTCTTGGCCGAGATAGACGAGAGGTGGTAATCATCCCTTATAGGGGGCTGTCCATTTATTACGTCATTACGGAGACAACCTTACTTCTCAGAAATTTCTATTCTTTTATTATCGGTTTTGTCTGGTTTACTAAATCGACTTTGTCGTCTACTAAAATGATCATTCTAGATACCCATCGTTGTCACATTTTCCATCTCTCTTTCCCATTTGTCATCGGTGATAAATGTCTATTTTTTCCCGAAAATTAATTTTCGTCTTCGACGCGCTGAATGTATAGAGGCTATATTCCCGTTTGTACCTTGCAAATGTGACGCTCCGTTCTTATACGACGGCCTTCTGTCGAAGATTAACTGAGTCTCCGTTCATTCTTATTCACTGCAAGTCGCAAATTTATGATCCGGACGGTTCGAACGACGGTGAACTTGTGTTTTTAAATTCAAAGCACTGCCTGAACGGTAATATTTCTTCTGCCTATATTATGCTGACCAATGAAAGGCAAAAACAAGACAAAAGGCAAAACCCAAAGTCTTCAATGGCCCAGATAGTAACTGTTGTTAAAGGAAGAGACTCGTTTGGCCAGATACTAAGCATTAGAAGGATTTTGAATAGATTTAATTAAACATAAATTCTTCGATCATAGGCCAGATCAAGAACCGGAAGATAAAGACTCCTAAACTTACTAGATATGCAATACAAGAAAGCGCCATCTAGCGGCTAAAACTCCAGAACGTAAGTATGATAATAATTAAAAGGTTCCGCGTAAAACACTGTGTCAAATGCTGAAACGTAAGATACAGTATCCGTTGGCATGGCAACCGTCCTTTACAGTGATTCTCACGCAGGAAAACAGACCGTACTAAACCACTTTAAACATTATTATTATTATTATTATTATTATTATTATTATTATTATTATTATTATTATTATTATTATTATTAACTAACTTTGCCTTTTTGAAAGTTTTCCGGATGTCACAATTATAAAATAGTCTGCTCTGTGGCTAAAAAAATGTTTGTACAAGGGCCTTCCCGTTATAGGGTATAGGGGTCGGAAAAATTGTCCTTCTAAGCTTCTATCCCTCTCCACCCGCGACCCCAAAATTCGACGACTCGCCCAAAAACGTTACCGCGTATTAGACCCTACCGCTGCCTTTTATTCGTTCCTGATTTGCAGCCACACTGCATCGAGTCACACAAAGACCGCCGCGTGTCGAAAAAAAGAACAGCTCTTGACTTTGGCAGACCGGGGGACTCCGAGGTCCGCGTGGTCTTCAGTTTCCCTGTGTCCTCTGATCCTGCGTCTGTCAACAATCGTGGACACGACCTCGTGCGTTATTAACCGGCCACAGGCGTCTTCCAACGCCCGAGATCCAAACGGTATAGACGCGCCGTTCGATTCGAAACGCCGTCTCTATCTAATGCCTTCGACAAACACGGTAAACCCAATCTCACCTCCCTCCCTCCTCATCCCCTCCTCTCCTTCTCCGCCTCCTCCTCCTCTTCCTCCTCTTCGTCCTACTCCTTCCAGTAATCTTTTGGCGGATGTTTGTCTCTCGAATATTCTCTCTATATAACTTCTGGGTTTTGGACAGTGACGCTGAAGAATCTGATATATTTGGAGGTTACCATTGCAGCTACACAGTTCTCTGAGTCTCTGACCACCTCCTCCTCCACCGCCGCCACCTCCTCCTCCTCCTCCACCACCGTCTCCTTCTCCTCCTCCACCACCACCGCCGCCACCTATAAGCCCCATCTTCGTGCTTCATTTAAAAGACTGAGTATTGTGGCTTGTGGACAGACAGGTGCACGGTTTCTCTTACTTTCCTTTCATTTTCATTTTCAGCTGGTAATAATTATTCTTTCTTTTCGTGAAAAAGTATAAACAACGAGTATCTCCTGCTTCTTTTCTTTGTCAGCAGTGAGCCGCGAGGGGTAATTTTGTGGCCGCTGTAGTTTTTAAAGTGATCAGACAGGTGGCAAATTCAAACGATGCGTTAATTAATCTACGCTTGCAGAATCATATTAATCCCCATATAATAATAACTCCCCAGTCATTATATATATATATATATATATATATATATATATATATATATATATATATATATATATATATATATATATATATATATAACAACTGTCTATATAATAATAACCTCCTGTCATTATTATATATACTGTTTCCGCGGAAACTTATAAATTACGCGGTAACGGGAAAATTCCGCAACTCTGCTGAAAATTCCGCGGCCCGCGGAAAACTGTGGTCTCTAATCATCCTGTGCTCATCTGGATTGATGGGTCTATTCAATCTAGGCTACTGTGCAATCATTGCACATTATTATTATTATTATTATTATTATTATTATTATTATTATTATTATTATTATTATTATTATTATTATTATTATTATTATTATTTATTCTGGCCTGCGCATATTTTTATGCGAGCAGTTTCCAACTAATAAGTCTCATGTCCCAGGATAGATAGATATTTTTCATTTAACCTGTACAAATGTTTTGATGCGGGTGTGTCCTCATGCTTAGGGGGGGGGGTGCTGCCAGTGGCGGTTCCACAGGGGGGTCCGGGAGGCCCGTGTCCCCCTATTGAGTGCCTGGCCCTCCAGTGACCCCCCCCTATTTGGACCCTATACTTAATACTACATACCTAACAACAAATGGTTGGTCCCCCATGATTAGAAGTTGCCGCCCCAACGCCCCCTCCCCCCCCCCACTTTCCAAATCCTAGAGCCGCCACTGGGTGCTGCACCTATAAAACCTTCGATAAAATGATCAGAATACGCACAGAATATAAAATCGAGACTCTGAACAATGGTGCAAACAAGGAACTCTGGCGACGTTTTTTCAAAGCACACATAATAAAAAAACCTAATAGAAAATCCGAAAGCTTATGCAATACCTACAAATGCCCATCAGGCGCGTTGGCGAAATTCTGATCTACTGCAAGTGGAGACCTCTTAAGATACTGTCAGACGGACTTATAAACGGTCATCACAGACTGTTTGGTTATTGGGGGGTGGGGTGGAGAACAGTGGCGGCTCCACCGATGGGGACAGGGGGCCCGTGTCCCCCCTATTGAGTGCCTGCCCCCCCAGTGGCCCCCCTGTTGGGACCCTATACTTAATGCTACATACATTAAACAACAAATGGTTGGCCCCCCATGATTAGAAGTTGCCACCCCAACGGCCCCCCCACTTGCCAAATCTTAGAGCCGCCACTGGTGGAGAATAAGTGACTGTGGAAGAGATGGCGCGGAATATTCGCAGCGCTATACTCGGTCAAAACGGGTAGCATTGGCGACAGGGGCGTAGCCAGGAATTTGATTTGAGGGGTATAATGTGATTTTGGGGCTGGTATAGATCTTTAAAAAACGTTGAAATTTTTCAAAAACACATTACAATGTTTAAGGCAGTCTGATTTTGAGGGGTATATATGCAGATATACCCCCGTCGCTACGCCCCTGATCAGGCAGCGGTAGAAGAGAATGGTCTGTTCGACCTATAAGTTCACCCAACTCACACTGCGGCGGCGGCGCATCCATCGTGCCATCTGGATACGCCCTCTTCGATGACGACGCTGCCCCAACTCTGCAGACCTCCATGTCCTTGGCTGCTGCTTCGGGGAGGGGGCAGTGCGGACCCTCAAAGAGTTTGGGGAGTCTGACCTTTCTGCTAGGGGCTATCCATTAATGACGTCACGCACTTATGGGATGGCCCCTGAGCACAGAAATGAATTTGAAGACCAGCCTAAGATCTCCTGAGATGGCCGCTATATACGAGCAACGCCCTACTAATCTAATATATATATATATATATATATATATATATATATATATATATATATATATAGGGTGGCGCAAAAAAACCGGACTAGTCACATTTAGGTTTGCATTTAATATAGTCCGGTTTTTTGCGCCACCCTGTATATATATACACACACACACACACACATATATATATATATACACATGTATAATTGTATATATTTATATACACACGCAGACTACGCTTGCGATGTTTACCCATAAATTTTATCGTCAAATCTAATATTTTCGATAAGCACCAGGCGTAGTAGATATGCCGTTCCAATAAATTTCGAAACTCAGTTTCTATATTTGCAATAATAATCGTTGCTCAATATTTGCTATATACGGTATATTCTGCTGTCTGTTCTGGAGTAGCGTACTGTACATAGTTTGCCTTTTCTGCTAAATGCAGGCGTCTTCTGCTCGCTGATAAATGAATCCGATTCCCAGGACAGTTGGCCATATTCGGCCGTTCCTGGCCGAGGCTAAATGGTTGGCATGCTACGACGTCGAGACGTGGCTGCTGACAGACATGATTAAACTCCCGAAACTTCTAGACTTTGCTTCGACAACGTCCCGCGGACACGTCACGCAATCCGAGGTGACGGTGGCGACAGCGATGTGGCTACCTCTGTATGTCGTCTGCGTTTGACGTCGCGCGCCCCTTGCCGTGAAAACTGACGATCGTTGTTGCGTGATTTAATTTATTTCGTTATCAATCTCTGATTCCTCACGACGAAGACACACACATACAGGAATTTTTGTTGGCTGGGGGAGGGGGAATTTGTGTTCCGCCCCCCCCCCCCATTCTGTTTTGCCCCGCCTCTCTTCCATATGGATTGATGCATGCCGTCAAAATTAATTATTGGAAAATAAAGAATGGACGAAATTCAATTATTAGGCCTAGTTTATTTATTCTCGCCTTCGCCGTAAATTTTCGGCTCTTCGCCATGATGACAAAGTAGCAAATGAAAATTTGTGGGTGGGTTTTGGGGCACTTACGAACTGTGCCTTCTGTAGATTCGCCTCTTTTCTTTAGGGCTTTAGGAAGTCGTTCATTTGGTGGCATGCACCTGCTGGTTTTTTATAGACATTAGCGGTGGACTCGCACTCTTTGGGTTCTATACTGGGGTGGGGGCAGGGGCGTAGCGACGGAGGGTATATCAGTATATATACCCCCTCCCAAATCAGTCTACCTTAAAGTTTTTTATGTGATTTACATGTGGTTATATGTGGTTTATATGGGTTATGTGCTTTATAGTTAAGATTTATACCCACGCAAAATATTTATACCCTCCCAAATCAAATTCCTCGTTACGTCCCTGGGGGGTCTGGAACGGTCGAGAGATTTGCTTCATCTGTACTTTGTCACGTTGACGTATCCAGGGTTCTAGAATTTTGGGGCGGACATGCGCCTCCCAATTAATTTGATTGGGGCAGTACTTTAAAAAACTACAATTGTGTTTTAGAGCGTCAAACTCAGTTTAAAACAAACAGTAGCTTAGCCAAGGGGGATTTTAGGGGGTTAACGCCCTCTTGGCTGCCGACGAAAAAATTTTTTAATGTGCTTCCATGCATTTTTAAATTTTGGACGCGGTTTTGTGGGGTCAAAACCCCCCTTGGCTGCCGCCACAAAATAAGTTCTAAGCGCTACAGAATGTAAAGGTGTAAGGTGACGACCTTTTTTTCTTGTCAAGATTTTTCGAAGTTGGTTATGATCAAACCACCCCCCTTCCGGAAATCCTGGCTACGCCACTGAAAACTTAAAACAAGGCTATCTCGTATAGATTCCTCACAGACCCCACGACTTCAGTGTCCAAGTCCCGAACGGGCGGATGCCCCCCCCCCACCCAAGGGAATCCCCCGTGGCTTCGCTAATGCGCGATATAATTAACCCATCAGATATTCTGACCGTTGCTAGCTTAACATTCGGTCGGCGCCTGTAGTTTAATGAATATTCAGCAGTTATACTATAATGTGATCGCCTACTGTAGCATCTCTGAATAATTTAGCTGCGACTGTCTGTCCTGTGATAATATGGCAAAGGTCTTCCTGTGCTCGTTCGAATGCAGAAAAAACAAACCCCAGCGCCAAAACTCCACGAGAAATGCTCGTATATACTCTCCCAAAATCAACCACACGTTTTGGGTTAATAACGCTAAGTACAATGATAGTCGGTGTTGCTATTATATAAATCGTCTCTTTGTTTTGACATTTCCATCTGTTTTTGCTGCCGCTCTGTTCGATCTCTCAGTATTTCTATTTTTATTTTACACTGTTACGAGGCTTGAAAAATCTAATTTCCTATTTTCCAATGTTGATTTGCTGCGTCATATGCAGGCCCCCATTGGAAGGACAGGCGGGCCACGTTGTCCGGGTCTCTGCTTTTAAAAAGGGCCTAGAAATAATAGGCTTATGTCAATTATTTCCTGTAATTCTCTTTAAACTCTATAGGGGTATCCAGTGTTTACCAACAAGGTCCGGTTGCTCCGCCCACTGGTGGACAGAAACCATAGAAACCATTGTTGTCTATTAATAGACGCCAATAGCAGAAGCAGATTTCTTGCTGGTGGGCATAGATCAGTGACCACAGCGATTGTTCTGGATACTCCTATAGATCTGTATTAAGAGTTGGGGGCAAGGCCGCATATCAAAGAAGTGGAGACCCTGTGCAGAAAGAAATGTGAAGGCGCTATAGAATGTTCGTGAACGGCACAAAATGATGATGAACAAAATTACAGAACAATCTACATAAAGGCCAAACCAAAGGAATTTGGTAATGCAGATTTAACCAATAGCAACACTGTATAATATATTAGAATTTTGAATTCAATGTTATAGTTTCGATAAAAATAAGAGTTTCCATTGATGCCAAGTAAATAAGTATTAAAGCTACTTGACGTTTATTCACGTCAAAAAATGTTCCCCCATTTTTTGCTGGGCCCCTATTACCGCCCGCACATGCTTAAAAGCGGCCCTGGTTAGGGCACTGAAGGCCTAGAATTTCTGAATTGCCCGGACCTCCCTGGCATCTAAATGGGGTCTAGTTGTACGTGTGTGTGTATGTGTGCTTGAGAGAGAGAGAGAGAGAGAGAGAGAGAGAGAAAGAGAGAGAGAGAGAGAGAGAGAGAGAGAGAGAGAGAGAGAGAGAGAGAGAGAGACTTGTCCACACTCTGGAATTCTGGAATCACTCTTAATATTTTGAACCAGTAGCCTAGAGGCCAATAAAAAGAAAAACAATTTTTATGCCCATATTTTTATTACAATCATTATCATCGCCATCAGCATCGTCGTCGTCATCATCATCATCATCGTCGTCGTCGTCGTCATCATCATCATCATCATCAAGATCCTTGGGCACGTTGCCTGTAGGTGCCCAATGTCATTTGCGTGTGGTTCTCCATAATTGACTGTCCCGCGTCACGTGTCAATACAATTACCATAAATCCGTTTAATAATAAGAGGAATATTTCCTCAGATCCGGGTCAAAGTACAACTGACTCAAACAACGGACTATGCTAACAGTTGCAGTCACGACTTAGGAAATAGTTTTTCGATTTTGAGTTTTTATTTCCAGCGTCAAAATATCGAGCAATCGTCGACATGATGTTCATGCAATTGTTACTTGAAACGTTCTTGCGTGATACTGTTGATATCGATTTCCTTCTAAGTATTTCGGCCGTTTCAGGGGAAAGTCAATTTACAATCATTCGCTCGCCCGTTTCGATTAGTTTTTGCGAAGCAGCGATTTTTCTTCGGCTCTTCGTTAAAATATTTCGACGACGTCTCTTATACTCGATTCAGTGATCGACCAGAATTCGCTCTTTGCCCGCTTAATGGACGTCCCTTTGACGATGGTTCGTTCAGAATTATTAGCATTTGTGAGGAGGAGAAGAAGAATTCGTCGACCCTGCCCTCCGAAAGGAAAAAATCTCCGTCGACGTCCTTTCCTCGTTTGCATTTAGCCTCCTAAGTACTTCTCTGGGAAACGTTTTCTACCATTTCAAGGCGTCTTCCAGGGCAACAATTCGTTCCGTGACGACTCAGTCCTCTCTCTCTCTCTCTCCTTGTCTCCATCTCTCCATCGTCCGGCCGGCCGGCCCGACGGATAAGATGTGTCAATTAGACCCGTATAGGAGTAATCCCCCAACCCTTCGGTCGGGGGGGGGGGTGGGGTGGGGGTGGGGGGTCGACGGGAAGGATTACGACCGCAGTCCCGTTGAAGCCGCCGACAATTCCGACAATCCGGAACGCAATTCGCGCGGAGTGACGAAGTGTCGGACTGACGACGTTCAGTTCTGACAATGCGGAAATGGTCACTTCGTGCGGTTAGACCGCGCCCCCTCCTCATAATCCATCCCCCGACTCCCCACCCCCCCCCCCGGCTAAGGGAAACAGACTTCGTCATGCTCCCCCCTCCCGTTTACGATGTTCTTTTATCGCTTGTCAATCAGTGACATGTATGGTCGTCGGCGGTGGGGGGGGGCTTTTAAGAATGAAGGGGTGTCAAGACGATGAATTGGGTTCCTCATCTCTCTCCATGTCAGTCTCTGTCTGTCTGTCTGTCTGTCTGTCTGTCTGTCTGTCTGTCTGTCTGTCTGTCTGTCTGTCTGTCTCTCGTTCCTTGCATTTCATTATTCACTCTCCCCTTCCCCCACCCCACGCATAGCTTCGCTCCTCTAGTTTTCTTTGTAGAAATTGTGAATTGCTAACAAAATCTCGAGTTCTTTCAATTTAGGAAATGTCAGAATTTGCGTTTTCAGTTTATCTTCACTGAGAATCGCAGAAGAATTCAATCAATTCTTTGGCATAATCACAAATTCAATCAATTCTTTGGCATAATCACAGACAGCTCCCAGAGGCAAAACTATTTTTCAGTTTCCGTTTCAGTTTCAGGGCCGTCCCTCCATGGCAGGGGCGTAGATCACAGCACAGCGTTTATTTGACATTTCATATTCATTTTTATTCAACTGGGTTGCGCGGACGATCCCACTCAATAATTAGTGAAAGGGCATATCATGGACCCCTTAATATGTATATAAATTGCTTACAGGATTCCAAATGCAGCATTGTGACAACTCTCTAGATGACTTTTAACATTTGTTGAATTGCTGCCCGCAATTAATAGTTGTTACAGTAACAAGACATTTACATCATCATTTATCCCCCAACCCAATGTTTTTGACTTCTTTCTTCTTTAACGTTATAAAACGTCTGACAAGCAAAAAAGTACGTCACTAGATTTTAAGCATATTTCTGGGTACCGTCACACTACTTCACAAAATTTTTCTGAGTAGTTTCTAATAATAATAATAATAATAATAATAATAATAATAATAATAATAATAATAATAATAATGTGATTTAACAGTTCCAGTTCCCGTAGCGGATTTATTATTTATTTAACAGTTTCAGTTAACTCAATGTAAAATGGACGGACATATCCGGGATCCCCAGTTAAGGGGTTAAAGTGGTTTAGGAGGCTAAGTCAATCTGTGTGAAATCCACTGTAACAACTCTACATTCAATAATAATAATAATAATAATAATAATAATAATAATAATAATAATAATAATAATAATAATAATAATAATAATAATAATAATAATAATAATAGGCCTAATAGCGTGAAATTGGATACGTGTATGCCTTTTTCACGTGGGAGGACTTCCACCTCTTTTCCTTCCCTTTCTCCCACTTCCCACTCTTCCTATCGTCCATATAGGCGAATAGACTTCCCTGGGCCAGAGAATTCCTGTGCAGTTAGCAAACATTTTCTTGTTGAATACCTCGAAATAAACGACTTGCTCTACAGAAACCAGCGGACCGTAAGCGCGCGTGTTTTATCTCCCAATCGTTGTCGACTTTGCGGTCCAGTTAACCGGATTAGCTAGCCCAGCGAATCGTGAATTCGGGGGCTGGGCCCCACCCCACCCCCTTCGCCACCCCACCCTCTCCACACGCCCCCACTCCCAGTTCCCGAAAATCAATATTACAAATCGATTTCAAGTGACAGCGGTCGTCTCTAATTATTTCGACGTTGAATTAGTTCAATCGATTAATTTGCGAGAAAGTCGGGGACTCGGCGGCGAGATGCCGAGTGGAAAATCACCAACAGTCGTCGTCGTCGTCGTCGTAATCATCGTCGTCGTCGTCGTCGTTGTTGTTGTTGTGTTGGAGGAACAGCGGAAAGTAATTTTCGACATGTCGACGTGAATTAATGCGAATGAGCGTCAAGTCTTTTGTCGTGCTTCGCCTGGCGTCCCCTGCTCGTTCGTCTTCGACGCCGCCTCCTCCTCCTCCTCCTCCTCCTCCTCCGCCCGTTTGCCGTCCTCCGTTTCCCCGGGAACCGACGCATGTTGGTCCCGCCGAGGACGGGCCGACGTTCCCTGCCCCGGCCCCGGCTCCGGGTCCGGGGCTCTGGTCCAACGGCCGGTGTGGCTTACGAGCTCCGTCCGGAAAATGAATAACGTCGTCCGTTTCAAAATATGAACAAGCAATTTATACGTTCACTTGTATAATAAGACCGAATTCCGCGTTCCGCTGATCGACTGACCCGTGGACTGACGGAAGACCGCGGAAGAATCCGGGAAGCGGTTAGAACTTAGACCAGAGAAGATGCGAGAGGTGGCGGGGAGCTGGTTGATGGGATGGGATGCACTCAAAATCTGTATTTCCGTCCACGTTTTTTTGGTAAAAAGAAGTAATGATGAAAGACACAAATACAAAAAGGTCAAGAATTCAAAGACCTGGTCATTCATATATTTCCAGTTGATTCTAGAATATTATACTGTCTGTCTGTATGTATGTATGTATGTATGTATGTATGTATGTATGTATGTATGTATGTATGTATGTATGTATGTATGCATGTGTATATGTATGTATGTATGTGTGTATGTATGTATGTATGTATGTATGTGTGTATGTATGTATGTATGTATGTGTGTATGTATATATGTATGTATGCATGTGTGTATGTATGTATGTATGTGTGTATGTATGTATGTATGTATGTATGTATGTATGTATGCATGTATGTATGTATGTGTGTATGTATGTATGTATGTATGTATGTATGTATGTGTGTATGTATGTATGTATGTATGTGTGTATGTATGTATGTATGTATGTGTTTATGTATGTATGTATGTATGTATGTATGTATGTATGTATGTGTGTATGTATGTATGTATGTATGTATGTATGTATGTCTGCTCGGTAACCACGTTTTAATTGGACGACGTGTTGGTTGCTATAGGCAGCGTCAAATTTCATAATGTGCACGACGTCATTTATAATTAGTGCTTGGCTGTATACGCGCGACAATTGCACATATCATATGGCTTATTATTATATGTCCATAAGGTTGCCTTCCTAAAAAAAGGCTTAACAATGAACTGCAGAGGAGAGAAATACACAAAGCCTGCGAGGAATAATATTGTGGGAACAAACAATGCATGAAACTAGAAGAACTATACAACGACAAGGAAGGCATGGCTTAGTTTATGACAAAGTGAAGAAACTCAGTAAGAAAGGAAAAAGAGGAAGACTAAATGTGTTGATTAATGAATAAGATGGCATCCTATTGACGAATAAACAGGAAGATGAAGGCAATATATATATATATATATATATATATATATATATATATATATATATATATATATATATCCGAAAACAATTGAAAACACACTTAACATATCATTTTGTATTTTTGTAAAGCGCTTTTGACTTAGGCTCTTTTAGCTTTGCTTACAGCGCTCCAGAAATCGTCCTGTATAATAATAATAATAATAATAATAATAATAATAATAATAATAATAATAATAGTAATAATAATAATAATAATAATAATAATAATAATAATAATAATAATAATAATAATAATAATAAAATTTTACAACAAAGAGGGAAGACCTGATCGAGGAAACTCCATTTGAACCAGAAGAAGATTTGGAAGACTGAACTACTAAAGGAAAAAATACTAGAGGAAATAGAAGAACTGAAAAACAACAAAGGCTGTAGGAGTTGGTGAAATACCGCCAGAGATGCCTAAATGTCTGAGAGAAGGATCAATAGAAGAACTATTAGAGATAATATGCCAAGAGATTTGAAAGACTGGAGAATGACCAAAATACTTTAAGTAAACCATAATGATACCTATAGAAGAGAAACATGGGCGCCCGCAGAAATTTTTCCAGGAGGGGGCAAAACACATGCTAACACAATGGTCACGGTTAATATTTTAGCAAGTTTTTTCAAATTTCAATGTGAAATATTGGTATACTTGCGTTTTCCAGGGAGGGGCATGTGCCCCCTCTTGCCCCAATGTGCGGGCGCTCATGAAGAGAAAGCAAATGCACGAAACTGTAAAGACTTTCGAACAAAAAGACTTCGTTTGCCATGCATCAAAGACCGTGTTAAAGGCGCTGAAAAAGCGAACTGAGGCAAAAGTAAAGATTCTAAACCACCTGGAAGATGATCAATTTGGATATTCCGGAGAGGAGGAAGAGGCACGAGATACAAGGCCATCGGTGTGATACGAGTCGTAAGTGAGAGAAACACTGAAAGTGAGAGAAACATTGAATGCGGCATAGATGTGTATGTGTTACAGTCAAAACGTGTGATTAGTCACAGTCATTGTGTGTAATGACCAATAGTGTCAATTATTTCAAGTATCAACACAGCCTGAGATGCAGAAATCGCAGTCTTATAGGGTTACATTAGCGAATATAGCGGTAAGCGGTCAGTCAAAGTGTGAAATATATCATTAGAAAAAAGTCATTGCATGAAATGACTGACCTTATATGGGGCATTACACGCAATGACTGAAACTTTTAGTCATTACATGTAATGACTAATTACACGTTTTGACTGTAACATATGTATGTTTTGTGGACTACGAAAAGGCATTCGATCGAATGCAGTGCGCGCTAAATTAATTCGGTTAAGTGTAAGTGCTGGGATTTTTATGGGGGATTTTGAGGCCGAAGTACCGGTAATCTAGTGGCGGTTTCAAGAACTCTTGGTGCATGGGGAATGCAATGAATTTCTCGGAAGATCCCGACAATAATTGTCAAAGGCTTTATATGTATACAGTTTGTAATACATCTGTATATTTGATTTATAAAATATAATGTTCAGAATTGACAATGTATAAAAGCCATTTTAGTCTGGTTGTACAAAGTCATAGTGCAAAATCGAGTTTTCTATTGCTGGAAGCGAATTTGTCGATGACATGCTCTATGGATATGTCCATATCTTTGTGGATATACATCGAGGCTAACCCCGTTAAGACGATCATCCTCCATTGAAGACGCATTTTTGGTGGGCCGGTGGGGGAATGGATCCCCAGTCATCCCCAAAGTGGAACCGCCCCTGGGGTAGCCTAATCTCCCCCTATAACAGCCCTGGATAAAACACTGGAACAGGCGATTAAGCCCGAAGTAAGAATGAGCACATGAGCTGAAATTTTCTAAATTCGTTGTCGTCGTTGTTGATTTCAGTGGCGTAGCCACGGAGGGTTTTGGGGGTTAACCCCCCCCTCTTGGACGGCGGGAAATAATTTTTTCATGTATTTCCATGCAATTTTTATTTTTTAGGCGATTTTTGGGTGAAAATCCCTCTTGGCGGTCATCGACGAATTTTTTCCATACCCCCTTCCGGAAATCCTGGCTACGCCACTGGTTGATTTCGTCCGTTCCTTTTATAGAACCGGAGCGGCTGCCCGGTGCCGTGCCGCTGTGCCCGACCCGAGGAGAAGCTGCAGTGCAAGGGAGGCGTGAACATCGTCCGCGACGGTTGCGACTGCTGCTTCATCTGCGCCCGACAGCAGGGAGACCTCTGCGACTTCCGACACCGATGCGACGAGGAAAAGGAGCAGTTCTGCGACTTCACCCTCGACGACGGTCTACGAGGAATCTGCCGAGGTATACAGGCAGTGGCGGTTCCAGGAATTCTTGATGGGGGGGGATGAAAACATTTATAGGAAGCTGGTGGGGGATGCAAAGTGAAGAAGAAAAAACAAGAGAGAAGAGAGAGAAAAAGGTCATTGTTTGCCCAATAAATGTTAATAAACTTTGCAAAAAAACTCACCGGAAAATAGGTTGACAAGCAAAAAAGTTCATCCGGAATCCCGGTGGGGGGATGCATCCCCAGTCATCAACATGGCGGAACCGCCACTGTATAGAGACGACGCTATCTTCAACACACGCACCTATTTACCTATTTATTACATTACACATACAATGTCATACATACACAAGTGCATATACTCAGTGGCGCCCCCGGCCCCTATTGAATGCCTGGTCTTACCAGTGGCCCCCTGTTGGGACCCTATGCTTACTACTACATACCTATCAACAAATGGTTGGCCCCATGCTTAGAAGTTGCCCACCCCAACGCCCTCCCCCCCACTTACCAAATCCTGAAGCCGCCACTGTATACACTAGCTGTTTGTCCGTCAGTAAGAACGTTTCATGTAGTTTGATGATTTTTGATGCTATAATTCAATACATTATAAAATCGAAAGTGGCAATGTCAAGTGCTGTCGAACGTACAGGATTGTTGCAGCATTGAGTCCAAATGAACGTTTCCTTTGTGTGCTCGAATGAAGCTTACGTTGAAAACTTTTGGTTAAAATAAGAATGAACGTTGTAACGTAAAATAAGAATGAACGTTGTAATGTAATAAATGGGTAAATAGGTGCGTGTGTTGAAGATAGCGTCGTCCAATCTATCAGAACTCTGTTTGAACGTATGTATATTTCTAAAAGTGTGATTGCACTTTCACGTTTTCGTCGGGTCGGGTCGGGATGGATTGGATTGGATTGGGTCAGCAGACAGGAATTTCATTTGGGTTTGACCAACGTTTGCCAAACACCGATTTTTCTTAAACCAGCTACAATGAGCTAATTAATTAGCTTTCTGCTGTTTAACTATATAGTCGATTGTTTATTAGCAGGTCATGCAGTATTATTGTTGTTGTTTGTTTCATTTCACAGTCGTTTTGCATTTGATTTGATTGTTGAATTCCCCGTGTGTAGGTTAGGCGCATTCCTTAGAATCTCGCTCAGAAAACGTCTGTATTCGATGTTTTTAAAGTTTTCTTTATTTCGGTAACGTTTTTTAACGTTTTTAAAATTAAACTTCCTACGTTTTTTACATCCATGGTCTTGGTGACAGTTGGGCGCGAGTGAAACGAAGAAATTTCCTTTCCCTCTCAACTTAGGAGAAGGTGTCGCGATCATTTTGCGAATTAGTGCATGGGTCGCAACATGCGAGAACCTGTATTATTAATTCACCCGTGAGAGAAGTTTAGATCGGTGCCACAGGCGGCGATATATAGCTTCTCTGCAGGTCACGCGAAGAAGACAGTTGACAGGATCTAATCGGTCATTCGAATCTATATCGACGCCGAGCATGCGCATTGACGGGGACTGTTGACATCTTTGAACTTCGGATCAAAAGTAGAGAATTAGTCTCCGCCGAGAGAAGGACCCACGGATCATGCAACGGAAACAATGACGGCTCCGTGGAACGGAAACACAGCGACACACGCAGAGACACGGGGACGGACTGGGGAACAGACGCAGAGACTCGGGCACGAACGCTGAGAAACAGTGACAGACGCATCGACATGAGGACTGACGCAGAGACATAGTGACAAGTAGAGATGTCACAACAGGGATAAGCACAGATACAAAGGAACAGACACAGGGCGCAAGAACGGACACAGAATTACAGGGACAGGGACAGAGACTCAGGAACGAACACAGACAGACGCAAGGACACAAGTACAGGCACGTGGACACACCGCGACAGTCACAAT
>CM030862.1:9590305-9635305 GCA_018105865.1 Metaphire vulgaris | reverse complement strand
TTATTATTATTATTATTATTATTATTATTAAATGTTTCCGTTTGAAATGTACAGATCGTAAGAACCAATCTGAGTTGATATCAAAAGACAGACAGTGAAACTAATTTTCCAGCAAAAGCGCAGCACAGTGAAACAATTTGAAATTCTTGTTAACCCTTAACTGCATGGAGATCCCGGATATATCCGTCCATTTTATTTTACATTCAGTTACAGTTAAATACACGGTTAAGGGGTTAACCCCCCCCCCCGCGGTGTAACTTTCCCTCTCTCGCTGGTCCGTCTTCCAGAAAAACCACTTTGCGTCTCCTGAACTAATCTAATCTCATTTTAAACTTCTATTGCGCCACTTCGTAATGTACAAAATCATCAGTCGACGGCAAAACTGATCAGCATCGCTCAAAATCCAGGTCTTTGCATGTATGCTCTATCATACATCGTAAGAAATTCAATCAATGTCAAAATGTCACTCATTTCTTGAGATTTTAGACA
The DNA here is from genome assembly GCA_018105865.1 of Metaphire vulgaris. NCBI lineage: Eukaryota > Metazoa > Annelida > Clitellata > Crassiclitellata > Megascolecidae > Metaphire > Metaphire vulgaris. The sequence continues at coordinate 9,634,816 of CM030862.1, read as the reverse complement.
CGTTTTTTGTTGTTGTGGATACGGACATTGGCATGGGTCCATTTTCAAAAACCCAACTCAACCCTTCCTGATCCAGACCCAACCCATGAAAACAACAGGGTTACTTGACCCAACCCAGTCCACCGCCATACATTACAATTTTTCAGCGCGTTAACGAACGTAGAAAATTAGTCAATAAAATAGGTTCTGTGACCAATCCACCATTAACCTGGAAATTTCTCACCCGACCCAACACAATCCAACCCATGGTGGACCCAACCCAAGTTCATGTCTGTCAGTGTTTAACTTTTATCCCGACTCCAGGCCTTGGGGGGATTGTCTTGGCTGGACGGGAAGAGACGCAGTTCTATGCAAAAATTTGTCGGTGCTGGAATTTTAGCATGATTTTTTTAAAAAGTGGCTTAGAAGGCATTACTGCCTGTGTAAAAGCCAACAGGGGCGCTAACGGGGCTTGAACCCGCTCCGTCAGCCTGCCACTCCAGCGCGAAGCCCATTCTGCCACCACCCCTCCCTCCACCCCCCATTTTGGTGGGGGGAATTTTGTGGTTTTAGGGAATGGGAGATCTATCCCAAACAGGCCTGGATAAAACACTGATGTATTATTATACATGCTGTTATCTCGGGCGCGCTGTACCTGACGCCATTGGTCGTGCATTCCAGGGATGGAACCGAAGAGAGAAACGTGCTCAAAAGAGACGACCGGCTGGAGTCAGTGTTCGGTCACCTGTGGCTTCGGCTGGTCCGTTCGTCTGACGAACGATAACGACGACTGTCTGTCGACGCAAGAGAGGAGACTGTGCATCATACGACCATGTCACCTCAACGACAAACACCTGGTACTATAGGTCAACATTAATAACTCTCCTTCCACCGGAACTAGGCCTCTTCGCACTGCAGTGGGAAATGAGCTTCCTGCGTCAACGCTATGATGATGATGGTGATGATGATGATGATGATGATAATAATAATAATAATAATAATAATAATAATGTGATTTTAAGTGGTTTAGGAGGCTAAATAATCCTGTATGAAATGGTGATAGCCTCCTAAACCTCTTAAATTCACATTATTATTATAATTTTTTTATTATTTATTATTATTATTATTATTATTATTATTATTATTATTATTATTATTATTATTATTATTATTATTATTATTATTATTATTATTATTGGCGGTCATGCAGGCTGTAATCGGGAATAACCAGAAAGAGGTCTGACTTTAAATTATGACTGGAAGAATTTTGTACAGTGGCTGCTAAAGTCTCTGCGATTTCTCCCGTCAAATATAAAAGATGCGTCGAGGACGGACAGGTTTTTTATTCTAATCACTGAATTAATTATTAGAAATCGTGGAATTGAAGAGAACGTTTTACTTTCCAGGCCAGCTGTTTTGCCCGAATTGGACTCGGGGGGAAAAATAGAAAAAAATATAAGAAATGGGGTGGGTGGGGGTCGAATAGGTTCAAATCATGCAGTCTCTGGTTCGCTTATATAAGCATCATAACTGGGTAGAAGTCTCTGATTTTAACTGCTCACTCCTTGACATCACTGAAATGCAACGGGCAAGCTCACTAAATCCCAGGTGATGCAAGGCCTGTCAGGTAACTCTTCATAAGCAGCTGATTCATCATCATCATCATCATCATCATCGTCGTCGTCGTCGTCGTCATCGTCATCACTGTACATGCGATCGTCATTATCGTCTTTGTTGTTATTGGTGGTGATAATATTTGCTGCAAAGGTGATAATGATGATGATGATGACGACGACGACGATGATGATGATGATGATGATGATGACGACGACGACGACGATGATGATGATGATGATGATGATGATGATGATGAGGATGACGATGATGATGATGATGATGATGATGATGATGATGACGACGACGATGATGCATACATGTGCAGCAGGGTAGACAATGCAAAACAACGTGGAAAGAGAGCTCTCCGTTACGCATCACTAGCAACGGATGTGTGAGCGTCAAAGAGTACCGACCGAAGTACTGCAGTACCTGCAAAAAGACGCGCTGCTGTCGACCGGAGCTCACGAAAACGCTGCTGGTCGACATGCTCTGCACGACGAACTATACGGACAACACCGACAACAACAACAACAACGGCAACAGGAATAACAACAACAACAACAACAACAGGACAGTCACCGAGAAGTTGATGTGGGTTAAGAGCTGCAGGTGTATGGAAGTCTACTGTGTAAAATGAGGACAGTTCATGTTGCATGTGTAACATTGTGATATAGAAAACGCTGAGACTTTTCGGGGTTGAATTTTTTAAATTACGAAGATAATTATCTGATATTCATTTCGTTTTGGAGGCGGACGATGGCAGAGTGGGTTATAGGCGCTGGAGCGAGCGGTATAGGCTAACGGAGCGATGTTCCAGCTCCGTTAGCGCCCCGTTAGTGGCTTTCGCGTGGGCAGTAGGCTAGTGCCTCCTAAGCCACCTTAAATCACGCTATAGTTTGCTATTTAATTTCATCGTAAAATCTCTTACGCTTTCCAATAAAATGTACCTCCAATTGACACAAATCTAACACTATCCCCCACTATTGACACTAATTCTTCCCACCATCAGCGGCGTAGCGACGGTGGGGTATATCGGTGTGTGCAACTCCCCCCCTAAAAAAATCAGCCTACCTTAAAGCTTTTTTAATGTGTTGTTCACATGTGGGACATTGACATATGTTTGGATTTTGAAATAGCAATGACTAGTTAAGATTTATACGCCCCTCCCCAATCAAATTCCTGGCTACGCCGCTGCCCGCCATCCGACTGAGCAACATTAGGCCTAGATCCTCACACCATCCTACTGACAGCACTAAATTCTCACACCATTCTACTGACAACACTAAATTCTCACACCATTCTACTGACAATAGTCACAATACTAAATTCTCACACCATCCTAGTGACGACACTAAAGATTATCTCCTCCAAAATGTGCCATACATGGTGAACCAACTAGCTAGTAACTAGTAACTACAGTAACTACTTCTGAATAAAATAGTGGCGTCATCTTGCGAATACAACTATAGCGACAGAATTAACGTTGCAATGGATCGAATTGTATTTCTCTGTACATTTGAAATTAATGCATTAAATGCGAAACTGAAATTTCTTTTTTAAAACTGTGTTGTAAAAAATTCTAAACTAACAGTCGGTTACTGGTTGTTCACTTCTAATTATTACTAATTTCTTAGATTTTAGCTACCATTTTAAACGGTTTTTGTACAACAACGAAGGACCTTTTGATTATGAACAGAGCGATCTAAGACCAAATATAATTTCTATCAGTTTCATCATATATTACACGTTCTCCCTATGGGAACATGGATATTTAGATGAAATATAAATTGGCGAAGAAGGCTGTAGCTATTACCTAGCATACAGTTTAGAGAGTAAATTATCATCATGCACCATCATCTTCTCATCCGTATGTAAAACTCAAAGTCCTTCCATCACAGAGAATGTATGCTTATGAACAGTGGCGGTTCCAGGAATTTTTGGTGGGGGAAGAAAACTTTATAGGAATTTGGTGGGGATGCAAAGTGAAAAAAAAAGGAGAGAGAAAAGGTCATTGTTAGCAGTGGCGTCATTTCACACTTTTCTTGGGGGTGAGAAAATTTTTTGCAAATTTTGAGCAATTTTGGCAAATTTTAGGGCCAATGTTGGAAAAATTTTCAATTTTTGATATTTTTGGCAATTTTTGCAATTTTTGCACATTAATGCATTATAAATTAATATTTTCATTTCTTTGGGGGCCACGGTCCCCAGACCCCCAAATGACGCCTCTGATTGCTAGTGCTTTGCCCGCTAAATGTTAATAAACCTTGAGAAATAAGCCAGACAAGCAAAAAAGGTCATTCACAGTATGTTTCACTAAATTTTTCAAAAACTCGCCTGAAAATAGTTGACAAGCGAAAAAGGTCATCCGGAACCCCTGTCGGGGTATGCATCCCCAGTCATCAACATGGTGGAACCGCCACTGCTTATGAAGATACGCAGATAAGACTGTACGTGAATTCTGAGCAGTGGCGTGTAGAGAGTGGCCGACGCCCGGGGCCAAGTTACCCAAAGTACGCCCGCGAGCAAAAAACGTCATCAGCCCCCAAAAAGGTCTGACAAGCAAAAAAAGGTCATCGGGTCAATTTTACGTTCCCTGGTCTGCGCCTGGGGCCACCGCCCCGCCCCGCCCCGCCCCCCTCTACACGCTACTGATTCTGAGACTGCAAAACTCACGACCGATCTTGATATATAAGCAGGGCGCGATTTGTAGGGGAATGGGGGAATCTTCCCCCCTCCCCACTGCCCAACTGCATCACCCCTACTCCTACATCCCCACCACTACATCCCCACTGCTACATTTCTCAACAACTAAATCCCCCAAGCTCGACATATCTCCCCCACCCCCACTGCTCCAGGTCACAAATCGCACCTTGTTGATAAGCGTCAGATTCAGGTTGGACATCGTGGTGGCGGGCAGAGAGGCCGTCAAGATAAAGATTCAGATTTCACCGGCATCGATGCCAGGACCTGTGAGTTGACGTAGCCGCCGCATGCGTGTATCCAAGAGCACCGTCAACAGGAGAACGCATGAGAAACGCAACTTCTTACTTACTTACTTACTTACTTACTTACTTAGTATGATTTAAAGTGGCTTAGACGGCATTACTGCCTGTGTGAAAGCCACTAGGGGCACCAACGGGGTTTGAACCCGCTCCGTCAGCCTGACGCTCCAGCACGCGTAACCCACTCTGCCAACTTCTCCTGTGAGATTTCTAACTCTATTGCAGTGGCGGCTCCACATGGGGTGAGCTCCCCCATTGAATTCCTGCCCCAGTGACCCTATACTTACTACTACATAACTATCAACAAATGGTTGGCCCTTATGCTTATAAGTTGCCACCGCCCCCTCCCCCACTTGCCAAATCCTGGAGCCGCCACTGTCGTCCGATAGGCCCCTACTATCAGAAATGGCTCGACATGTCTATGAAAATCCAGCACTGGAAGTCAGAAACGTGTGAAAGTATTTCCCAGACAGACCTGTATAAGAGAATGTTCGTGTTCAAAGTCTTTTTCAAACCAAAATTTTCCGAATCCCCGCCGTTACCCGTAACAAGCAAGTATGAAAAAGTGTTGGTGGCATTTTTTGCCCCCCCTCCCTCCCACTGACTACAAACATTGTAATATCAAAGGCAAACAACCCGCAAGTATAGATTGCCACACGGTCATTTTTATTTATCTCGCCTCTCAAAAGAGCTCGTTTAACCTTTACCTCCTCTTCTCTCCTGCGTTTACCTTTATTTCGAATGCTTTAGAGCAGAGGTGCTCAAAGTGTCAAAGCAAAGTGGCGCCTTGCCTCGGCAGTTTGAGCACCTCTGCTCTAAAGCCACCAAACAACAAGTAGGCGACCGATACACTTAAAAGTGTACGATTCAATGCTTTTTTAAGACTGTATCTATGCGTCGCCTCTTACTTATAATTTTACGTTAGTGCGTTAAAAAGGTGACTTGTTTGTAACAAATTTTGATTATATCTTTCCTATTTCGCACTATTTTGTGACTATATTAAAATAGATAGACATAGAATAATTTTTAAATATTCTACAATAGCGAAATGATAATAATAATGGCTTATAAGATGAAGAAATGCTGAAGAAAATTTTCGTAGAAGAATTCTGTCTGAAATTGAAAGTGGGAAAATCCCGCTGCGTTGAGCTCCATATCGCCTCTGTATTAACGGCACGACGCAAACGGCGACATCTGGCGAATAACTGAAAACAATTTTGCATTTCTTTTGGTGAACATTAATTTCGTTATTTCGACACTTCAAACTCAACTGCAGATGGCGGAGTCTACAGTCCCAAGGGCGTAAAACACGGGGGCGGGGGCGGGGGCGGGGGCGGGGGGGGAACGGTCCCTCCAGTAATTAGTAAGAGGTGGACAGAGTATCAATTATCCCCCAACGTTTTGTGCCTTATGGTCAAATCTGGTCAAATCACTCGTTACGGATACGGATGACCTTTTTTTTTTGCTCGTCAAGACTTTTGGGGGATGAAAAGAGATCTGACCTGACTTTATGGACGATTCTACCCCCACCCCACCCCACCCCCAACCCCACCCCAATGTTGACGCCAGGTTTACGCCAAAGCACAGTCCACTTGGCAAGACCCCAAAGTCGACAATAATTGTGGTCTTATTCTTTAAATAAGGACACTGAACAAAATCAGCAAAATCGGAACCGTTTTTTTTATTTTTACATTGGTTGGCACTAGATATTGAACGTTATCGCAATGAAATATCAATTACATGTAGTTATCAATTGATGATAACCAGAAAACGTTGTTCCATTCATTCGACAGAGGGCGAGAATGTCGATTAATTATTATCAGTGTAAGTGCTGTAAAATGAATACTATTCAATGATAAGAATGATTATACTAATAATAGCTTATTATTATTATAAAGATAATAATAATACCGTGATTTCACGTGGTCTATAAGGCATTAGTCTCTCTGAAAACCACTGTAACTACTCCCAGCATTTAATTAACAGCCCAGTTTTATAAATAACTTTTGATTTCATTTATTGTTTCATCTCTTGTTGCTTTTTCGTCCAAATGTTCCATTTGTACACAACCCTTACACTAAAAATTGTTCTTCCTTCTTCCCACCCTCTTACTGAAGAATTTGCTTTGTTGGCCTCTTGTGCTGCTATGGTGTAGGCTACTAATCGCTCATACGGCGTGGGCCTATCTACTGTTCCTATTTCCAGTGGCGTAGCCAGGATTTCCGGAAGGGGGGTTGAAAAAAAATTCGTCGATAACCGCCAAGGGGGGGTTTCACCTCAAAAATCGCCAAAAATCGCCTGAAAACAAAAATTGCATGGAAATATATCAAAAAAATTGTTTCCGCCGTCTAAGGGGGTTTACACCCCCCTCCCGTGGCTACGCCACTGCCTGTTTGAAACGGTTTTCACAGCTGCTTCACAGACGACAAAATTATTATAAAATCGATTCTCCGTAAGACTTTAGCCGGTGGAAGGACTACTGTTACAGTATAGCTGCGTAGATATGCAACACTTTCAGCGGATTGGTTAAACAATCGAATTAGAATCAGATTTTCTTGATTCTCCATGACCATCATGCGACACTTATCAGCCATTTCAAACCGCACACTACACTATACAGTCAAAATCTACTCTGCGTCATAAATTTTTTAAAAGATTGAAAATATTTGACACAACGTAACTATTAATGCGTAATTCCGATTCTCTTCTTTAGGCCTATATGAACCAATCGGTCTATCAAATCTATAGCGCCATTATATAATGATGCATGCCTATAGCATCAGCCGTTGTTGTAGAAAATACAATAATAATTATAGAATTATTATGACGATGAAGAAGAAGGCAAGTATGATCGGCGGGGGCTTCATTCGAAGACCAATGGGCCAAACAGGAACAGTTTATGACTTAATTTAAAAGGTAATATTGCGCTGGTTTCTCGAAGTGATGTAGGCGATGAACTCCGGAGACGGTTGATTTGGAAACAACTAGCCACTGCCACTGACAGCAGGTCTACGAGTACGAGGGGCATCAACAAAAGAGATTTCTGCCGAGCATCGAGTGAAATGGCTATAAAAGTCGATCGCAAGATGAACCGTGTTCCTTGGTTCTTGGTCCCCACAGCTAGGGAGCCACTGAACAAGAAGAACAATAACAAGACGAAGAACAAGAACAAGAACAAGGTACTTAACTATCATGGCCTAGTATCTAGGTGGCCTTGGACGCCTTGATTCTGACTTGGACCGGTCTCCATTTACAGCGGATATCTATTCTGTGGCCTCGGTGTGGACAAAATTTGCAAAGCCATTCTAAACATCTCAGTTCTTTGTATCGACATCACGAACGTACCGACCACCTGCTGTTGACCACCTGCACTCAGTTAAACCTTTCCCTGGATAGGGCACTGTCCCTTTCTCACGCCTCTTCTATGTCTTGCATCTGGTTTGACGTCTTCTGCTGCTCTGGTCCGGCGTGAGTACCAGCAGAAGGCAGGTCAGAGCCGTGGCGGGGAGGGGGAGGTGGGTCACTGTCGTTACCCTTTTTATCCCCGCCGATAATCAAATTGGCGGGAAAGAGGTAAAGAACCACCTTATATGCTATACGCTGCGTGGTGGAGAGGGTTCTGGACAGACATGCACAGGCAAGCAACATGGAAGACTTAATTAAAAAAGAAATGAATACATGATCAGGGGCGGCGCTGGGTTTTGTTGACTGGGTGGGTGGGTCTAAATGCAATCTACACAACCAGAACCCGGCTCAGACTACCCCTCCTCCTCCCCAAATAAAAATTTCTCTGCGGATTTTCACGATTTGCTTGGGTGCCCCTGACCGAGGCTGGGTGAGGCTGGATGGGTCCGGACCCACGGACCCACCCCCTAGCGCCGCCCCTGTACATGATTACAAATTTACAATTTAATAGTTTTTCGTGTGTATTCCAATGTCTTTGTCTAATGAATATGGCGAACGAATTGAATATTATATTTGCGATCGGACGACATTAAATACAAAAGGTCGTACTGTATGTGGGGTCTAAATAACGGTAAGCAACATCGATATTGAATTTGCATTGCGCCTCCTATGTGAGCGCATTATATCTGTAATTTCAAGTATCAAATGCTTATTTTCTTGCGGATAAAAGTCACCGTATAGGCCCCTACGGTTGTACGCGTTAATTTTACATAAGTCTTGCGCGAAAGAAAAGAGTTATGCTAGTATTCGAAGATGATTAGAATGCTAGGTATAAAGAGATCGGGTAAGATCACTAGCAACAACAGATCCGCAACAGCGATGGCAGTTGCCGGCTGCCGAAGGTACAGAGGGCCAAACCGGACTTGGCTTTGGCTTCACGGTCAGCGATGCCACAGCTTTTTGTCTGGTTGACCTCGTCTGGAAGGTTTTGCCGAAATCTGGGCTTTTAAAAAGTTCTTGAAAGTGGCGCGGGTAACGATCATGCCGTTGCCAATTTGTCTGAGCTTGTCTCAAGTTCTCAAAGCAACTGTCAGCAGTAATTAGTAAGCAGCAGCAGCACTGCAGCAGCAGCACGTTGTCCGTTGGACCGTCACTTGCAGGGCTGCTGCGGTGCACGGACTCTGGCTATAAGTAAAGAGGTCTGAGTCACATACACCGATTTTTTGTATCGGATTACCTGATGAATGTAGTGATGCCGGCTGCCTGCTGCTGGGCTGGGCCTGACACTGGCCAGGACCGATGGCGGGGGGGGGGGACAGGACGGGAAGATTAAACCGGCACGCCCGCCTCTGGCTGCTGCTGCATTATGAAGATTGCTGCTGATGTTACGCCGCTAGTCGCCTTTTTAATATTGGCGATTAAACTGCTATTATTGAATATTTCAGTTTAACGAGATGGATCTTAATAATCATCTTATTGTCGCAGTAATTTTTAATGAAACAGTCCCAGTGGACTCTTTTCTCTTCTCCTCTGGGCTTTTTAAAGACAGACAGACAGGCAGACTCAAAACTGTTAACGATGGGAAGCCATGCCCGCACTTTCGCGTTCTTTGTTCTGCATTTTTCTTTACGCATTTCCAGATTAGAAAAATAAATTAACGCGACATGGTTCAGTTTGCAGACCTTGAGCGTGTTCTTTGATCGCTTTTCGTCGAAACGAATCAGAAAATGTAAGCAACTATTACGTGATTTCATTTTCCTTATATTTTTATATTTTCACGCTATCGTGGCTTGCAACATTTGTTGTTTGGGGGGCAATTTTGTGATGACGAATTGGAGCGAGTGGAGTAAAATGTTTGAATTTTACGTTTTGCAAATCTCTCACGCAGTAGAGCTGTTCTCGCTTCCGAATGGTGCCAGGGTTTAATCTAGACCGTTTCCGGGGAAAATTGCCCTTTTACCTCCAGAAATTTCAAATTCCCACCCGAAAATTTGGGTATAATACATCAACTAACAGCAGCCCCCTAGCTGACTTTCCCCCGGCTTTGTCAGTTTCCCTCGGAGTCCAGGAGTCTAGATTAAACATTGTGTGGTGCTTGTGGGGGTATCTGTAGGGTCTGTGTAAATTCGGCTTCGACAGGACCACATCCCTCCCACCCAGTGACCTGCAGAGAGTGGTAGGCGCCAGGGGTCAAAGTCAATTTTTACGCCCCCGTCATCCGGTTTTGACAAGCAAAGAAATGGTCGCCGGGTGAATTTTTACGCCCCCTCTGGTGTGCATCCGTGGTCACAACCCCCCTTCAAGCAGCGCAACGTCCCCCTCCCCCTACTGGCTAAGCGAACTAACTAGAAATTCACGAAGTCACGGAAGCCGTGAATTCCGTGAATATTGTTGTGATTTTCATCAAATTACGACAGATTAATACAACTTATCCTGTAAGCCCGATTAATTACTTAGCGGTCCTCAACAATCGCGTTACATACGTCGCTGTATTATATAGATGTTGAATGTTTAAGTATAAGGTCGTTCTAGTCTTTAGTGATCGTGCGCTCATGTGCATCACAATAAGGCTGTTGTAGAATTAAAAAGACACAAAGTTAATATATACGCCTAATATCGGCTTTATTGTCCATACGTTTATTATTGTAATGTAACTTGAACTGTAAAGTTATTCATTTCGTGGCCGGACAAAATGCCATGGACAAAATGTCATGGAGACAAAGTAGCAGCGGACAAAATGTCACGGTTTAGGGTTAGAGTTAGGTTAGGGGTATACATTTTGTCCGTGACATTTTGTCCGCTGACATTTTGTCCCCATGACGTCTTGTCCGTGACATTTTGTTCGCGGACATTTGTCCTAGCGCCGCCAATTAATTTTGATCCATTGCGGAGTGAGCAAATGCTGAAATACAACTAAATATATCGACCCTGTCGACTATCAGCCCTAGCCCCAAATTTCTCAGCGGATACGCACAAATCCGGCGACTGGTCCCAGCCCGACACCCCCGTGTCCCCCCCTGTGGCTGCCGCTGATGGGTTTGACCTTTCGACATCTTGGATTATTCCCCTCAATATCTGTGAATACTGTGTGAAAAACTGGTCTAAGAAGCATAATATCGTCGGTGCATCAACTACTGAACTGGATATGCACTCTTCGTATTGAACGCATAAGCCATTTGTAAGGGCGGCCACCGTGCCAACAGTTACAAATACGAAGCAGAAATAAGTTAACTTCGAACAAAGGCAGGAGAGTATAGGCCAGAACTTGCCGAATGTGAGTCGCGGCTATATGCGGCCAGAAGCGAACATCTGCCGGTCTGTTGCTGATACGATGGCTGAACTGGGGGATGCGTTTATCCTACACACGGCATGCACTACCGCTGAAGGTACTGACAGCCAACGGTGTGGAGGCAACTGAAGCAAAAACCTCATGTTGGTTGTCCTTGACATCGTTTGAAAAAGTCAGTTGAAGCCATGGGCGTAAAACACGGGGAGACGGCTGGGAACGGTCTCCCGAATAATTAGTTGGCGAGGGACCGAGTATCAATTATTCCCCCCCCCAAAAAAAAAATGTCGCCGAGTGAATTTTTGCGCCCTCCTCTGGGCTTCGCCCGGGGTCACCACCTCACCCTTGACCTACTGTTTGAACTGGCCTAGATGCTACTCTCCGCTGATCTTGACTTGATCCGACTTGACACGACTAATTCGGATTGCATTCGATACGCCATCGGCTGATGCCCTAGTCAAGGGTTGCACAACCCGCGGGCCGGATCCGGCCCGCCAAAGAGTTGTATACGGTCCGCGGGACAACGTGAACAAAACAAGTAACAGGCCGTCACTAAAATTCATTGTAGAAAATACGGATCATAATCACTTGTCCAATATGCTTCAATCCTTGGACTATTAAAATATCTATTGGGCTACTAAAATCTGTGCAATCCATGACAACCGGACACGTAGTGACGTAGGTAACGGTTGGTGGGCGATAATAAACGCATTAAAACGTTCTTCGAACACGTTCTTATCTTTAAATTATAAATATCTTTTTCTACGATTACTGAAGATATCGCTACCTGCAGCAGAAACTTGAAAAGTAGACTTCAATAAACGACAGTTTAACGATGAATGGAAATTTCATAGTAAACATTAATGTGTTTGATCTGCAGCCGCTAATGGGTCAGCATCAATAAGAATAGTGTGGTTGGCGCCATTATGAATCCAAAACGTGTCGATACTTATAATGACTTGCCAGGTGAGCCGAGAATACATAGATTCTCAGACGGCGAATTTGTTTCGCGAATGTCTCTTAGCCACTTAACCGTGTATTTAACTGTAACTCAATGTAAAATGGACAGATATATCCGGGGTCCCCAGTTAAGGGGTTAATTAAACATCTGCACAGAAATACAGTATGTCGAGAAAAAGCCAACGTTTTCAGCAATGTTCCGATATCAGTGTTTGTTCAAGGTGCGATTTGTGACCTGGAGCAACGTGGGGGCATGGCAAGCAGTGGAGGGACATGACGAGCAGTGGGAAAACTGAGCAGGGAGAACATGAAAAATGCATGGTTTAATACACATTAGCCTACTTTGATCAAATTTTCAATATTGTTTTATAAATTCTCACAAATCATAACTTTATTTGGCAATATTTGCAGTCCTTTACGTTCGTTGGCGCTCTTGTGCCTTTTAGGTATAAATATTTTTGGCCCTTCTGGTAGAATTTGAAAATAGTTAATTCAGTGTATGATCTAACAGCAGTGGCGTGAAGAAGGGGTGGGGCGGTGGCCCCGGGCGCAAACCGGAGGGGGCGTAAAAAATGACCCGGCCACCTCTTTTTGCTTGTCAACACTCTTTTTACAGTAAAAACTCTTACCAATTATCGATTTGACCCCGGGCGCACACCAGACGGGGGCGTGAAAATTGACTGTGATCTTTTTTGCTTGTCAGAAACCGAGAATCTGCCAGACGACGGGGGCGTCCAAATTGGCTTTGACCCCGGGCGTCAACCACTCTCTGCGCGCCAAGAAAAAAATGTTTTGAGATATTAGCCCCTGATATAAAATCCGCCCATGACCACGCCCTTTGAATCGCCACTTGTTCAAGATATCATGAGAAATTATTATTGACTCTTAACCCGAGGTACTGCTTTCTGACTACAGAGAACTCTGCCACACTAGACTAGAGTCTCTTCCTCTCTGCAGGAGTTTAACCCCTTAACCGTGTATTTAACTGTAACTCAATGTAAAATGAACGGATATATCCGGGGTCCCCAGTTAAGGGGTTAAGACGTAACTCTTTAAACCGACGGCGGGTATAACTTTTTCATGAAAGAAATTAGGAACTCTTCTCTGCTGATAAATCTCACTACGTTTGTCTTGGATACTTCTTTCTCATACTTGGCAGATCAGTGGCGTCGCCAGGAATTTTTGGTTGGGGGGGGGGCAAAAGGGGGCTGGCGTGTCAGATTCTTTACCCACCCTCCCCCTCCTCAAAAAACTTCCTCACCGGATTTGCGCGAATCTGGTAGGTGGTCTGGGGCAGGTTGGGGGGCAGTTGCCCTCATTTGCCCCCCCCGTGGCGACGCTGATGTGGCAGGTAGCTCTGAACTTTTGAACAACACTCACTGCTCTTTTGGATGTTGGCTATTGCCTGGCTGATCACATACCTTCCCCATAGCTATTTTAAGAGAGGCTGAGCGCCTAAGAATAAGCAGCTACTGTTGTGCTGCTTTCCAAGGCGCTATAGAAATCCACGAAATTGTACTTTTACGTACAATAAAGAATCTCTTGCAGTCAGATCTAGACTCTAGAATATGGATACAACAGAATAACAGGCAGAATCTATGACTGTTCTGTCCTTTCGGAAGGAAAATGTAGTTAGAAACAGTGATGCCAGTTTCGTAAATATTGAAACATGCTTTGGTTCAAAAGTGAAGAAAGTAGGCATATTACTTTGCCATACATGCAGCCTCATGGAAACTCTCGAAACTGCTTTTGATGGTAAGTTTTAGTTGGAAAATACAAACTTAGAACCATGTATTAATTAGCAATCAATTTATTCTTGAGCTTGGCAGCACTGATGACTTAGGCCTACTAGTGGCTTGGTTTTAACATGATCTGCTAATTGGCATGAATACCAAACAACTGTTGAAAAACAAGTCTGACATTACAAAGTCTTTGTTTAATTCTGGTTTTAGCAGCCACGGCGTGTCCATTGTCTGCACATAGGTCCTTATTCTATTCCTTATTCTATATTCCATTCTATTCTGTATTCTTATTCTTATTCTATCTTATCTCTTTGAGCCGTAATTTTCAGCGTTAATGGTACCGTGAAAATGAGAACAGCAGGCAGCTATACCGACGCTGTCTTTGATTTGGTAGCAGGCATCAGAGTATGTTTCGTGGATGTGTACCGGTAATTTCAGGTATTCACAACCTAGGCAAAGATAAGCAGAAAATGCGTGCAACTGACTGCGCACAATTTTATATTACAGTCCAGATTCGTGTGAAGAAATGTTGACAGATGTTTTATTTTAATTTTATTATCTTTCTTGTCTTAGTCAGTTATATAGTTATAGTTATCAGGTATGTTGTTATAGTTGTTGTCAGGTATGTACCCAGTGGCGGTTCCAGGTTTTCTTGGTGGGAGGGGGTGAAATGAATTCATAGAAAGTTGGCGGGGAATGAAAATATAAGGAAAAATCTATAAACTTTGAAAAAAAGGGAATTTATCCCTAATTTGATTATACTTTTACAGAAAAATAGGTTGACAAGCAAATAAGAAGACACGATCATTAGTGCATTGATGTAGTCCTCGAGACCGTGGTCTTGGTCTCGAGAGCGCTCAAGACCGATTCTTTGTGGTCTTGGTCTTGTCTTGGTCTCGACAGCTAAGGCCTTGGTCTTGGTAATGGCGGTCTTGGTCTCGGTCTTCATGAATTGTTCTCGGAAATTTTTCAAGACCACTATTATATTATTTTTAAAATATCGCTGATCGGATTGTACAAATTTCATTTAGGATTTTAGAGTTTCACGCAGCTTGCTGTAAGTCTGCCTTGAACAACCCGTCACCCCTTCAGGTTCCAGCGCTGGCAAACATGGACTCGACCGTGTCCGAATAAACAACCCACTGACCTCTGACCTAACTAGCTGACTGTGTCTTCTGAGGGATGCGTCTATAAATAAACCTACAAAAGAAACTGAGGCCGGGAACTCTTCCATAGACGGTGGAAAGCTCTGGTTGGCAAAGGAGGAGTCCGGAGGACACACACACACAAAAGAGAGAGAGAGACAGACAGACAGATAGATAGACAGACAGACAGACAGAGAAAGAGAGAGAGAGAGAAAGCAGGGTGGTGTTACCAGTGGCGGCTCCACCGGGGTCAGGGGGTGGGCCCGTTGAGAGCCTATTGAGAGCCTGCCCCCCCAGTTGGGACCCTATACTTAATGCTACATACATTAAACAACAAATGGTTGGCCCCCATGATTAGAAGTTGCCCCCCCAACGGCCCCCACTTGACAAATCCTAGAGCCGCCACTGGGTGTTACGGAAATTTTAAATTGGACAAATATTACAAGCAGGCGTAGGAACTAAAATTATTAATTTATTATTATTAGATGCCGTGTTGTGCTTAGGAATTTAATTCAGTCGTGGCGTCAAAGTCTAGCTGAGCCAAAAAATCTTGTAAAGGCGCACCAGAAATTGTGAAGTGTACTCTATACTAGTTTTGTGGTTAATTAACGCTGAAGCAAACAAATGGAAGGAAATGTGCCGTTCCCTGACCCTGCGGAATCTCGTGGAACAACAAGATCATCGTTTGCCAATGATCAGTTCAAGCCACAGTTAGCCGCTGCATTCATTTACCCCCCCCCCCCCCATACTGCGTTCCCGGCTACATCTGCCCAAGTGGAACGCGTTTTCAGCCACGGAGGCGTCTTCGAGCGTCCCCACAGGGCACGCACGAGTGACATTGTTTTTGCGATTTGGCGTTTGCAAAGTGCAATGCTCACATTCATCAACATCATCATCATCATCATCATCATCATCATCATCATCATCATCATCATCATCATCACCTTCTTCTTCACTTTCTGCACGCATGCATAGTACTCCGGACAGCCCGGGTCAGGCAGCGCTCTGTACGTCAGGGTTGCAGGACATTCTCTCCCCCTGGACATAATTCCCCCGGACATTACTACCCCCCCCCGGCACACCCTTTGAAATGACAATGCCGGACATAATCCCCCTTTTACTTACTCTATTTGTTTTGACTATAATCATTACCCACACCATAACCTAGACACTAACACTAACCCTAAACGATACTGACGGCAGCCATGGCATCAGATAACCGAAAAATACCTTTTAAAATTAAGATCTATGATATTGATTTGCATAGTTCATTGCTTCTTTGCGGGGGGGGATTATGTCCGGGGGATTATGTCCAGGGAGGAAAATGTCCGTTTACCGTACGTCAGCCAGCATATCTTGACCACAATCCGTTCAGGGACTCGAAGCCAATGAAGGCGATCCCTGAGAAGTGATGTAACGTGCTCACACCCTCGACTAGGGTTGCCAACCGTCCTTTATTTCAAAGGACAGTCCTTTAATGCACCTCTGAGTCCTTGTCCTTTATCGCTTTTGTAAAGGACCATGGTTTATCCTTTATTTCAACAATCAAGTCATGAAACCATGCACACATTTCCTATTGAAATTTCCTTTCTTTGCTTGTCACCCCATTTCAGAAGGGAGATGACCTTTTTGCTTGACATCGTATTTCAGAAGGGAGATGGCTTTTTTTGCTTGTCACCGCACTTCAGAAGGAAGTCAACCCTTTTTCCCCGCACCGGGTGACACCAAGGTTTTTCCGCATCGAGTGTGTCTTTTATTGCAATTTGTCAAAGTTGGCAACCCTACCCTCGACCTCCGAATACAGTCCTCGCCGAAAGGTTAAGAACAGACTGCAGGCGAAAATAAAACGTGGCATATACAAATTGGGGCATAAGATGAGAGTGATTCGAGATTGAGTCAAAACATGGACTACTACCGTAGTAGTCACATGGTCAATGACTTTTGAGTCATGCCCGACTAGCCAAGAGCGAAGTCGGAACGCGTACAGGTCGGCGCAGCGAGTGTTTGGCTCGAATAGTATGCGTCGAATGCAATTTTAAGTCTCGCGAAAAAGGTCTAGTTAAAGGATACGACTTTAAAATAGCGTTGTTGAATAGAACGAAATTATGCATTCGTGTCTACTGTCTACCGTGATTTTGTCTCTTGTCAGTGGCGGCTCTAGGATTTGGCAAGTGAGGGGCGCGTTGGGGTGGCAACTTCTAATAAAGGGGGGCCTACCATTTGTTGTTTAATATATGTAGCATTAAGTATAGGGTCCCAACTGGGGGGCCACTGGGGGCCAGGCACTCAATAGGGGGGCACGGCCTCCCCTGCCCCCTGGTGGAGCCGCCACTGTCTCTTGTCATCCATGTGCCCCACTAGAGTAATGATGTCGTGACCGTTTCAAAGTGATGTGCAGGTGCAGTTTTAACTCACGTGGCGTACAAGTTTTTAAACTTACGGTCTTCGAGAGGAAACTATCGTTATAGGTGTTTATCGAAATGACAATTCGTGTGGCTTGAGTTCGTCCATGTAGAAGGTATGCACCATATATAATATTATATAATATTCTACACGTAGAGTAGTAAACTTTGGCACACGGGCCAAATTTGACCCGCGAAGGTTTTCCTAGTGACCAACGACGTCTACCATAACAATCCGGCATTTTCCCATGAGTTTGCATTCGGGGGGAGGGGGAATTCCATAATTGCAGGGGTGTCAATGTGCAGTGTTTCAACTAGACTCATTGGATACAGAGGGAATATAATTGAGCGGGGGATTCGATGATTGATTACCAGAAAAAGGAAACTGCCGAGTCAAAAAAGTAAAGTATAGCAGACTGTCTACTGTTACCGTGACAACATCAAACGTAGAATTGCTATGAAAAAGCACGCACAGAGCTGCCATAGAATAGGCCTATAGCATCTCCGAATCCGGTGGAAAATGCACATCCGGTCATTCGCTGATTTATTCAAAACTCGAAATTATATTCGTGACGTTGATACCGATGAGCGTATAACGACTCAACGGAATCAATAAATTTATTGTACAACAGCTTTTTCCTACTTAATAATTAATACAGCGCAAGTCAGCTCTTTATAGTGTTCCCCAGAACTGCCATTGAGCTCCATCTGCGGTTGGGGCTCGACCACACTCTTCTCTATGAGCGTATGCTTTGATGGTAGGCAGGAGCGTAGCCAGGAATTTGATTTGGGGGGTATAATGTGATTTGGGGTATAAATCTTTAAAAAAACTTTGAAAATCTTAAAAACACATCTAACATTTTAAAGTAGTCTGATTTTGAGGGGTATATATACCGATATACCCGCCCCCGTCGCTACAACCCTGATGCTAGGCTAAGTCAAGGCTTGTTTTAACGTGCAGTGATACACAAAATGTGCAGTGATAAAATGAAAATGTGCAGTGGTAAAATGCAATTTTTTTCTGTGCTTTTTTCAGTGATAAATTTTCAGGACGACCATTTTTTGCTTGTTTTTGCGCGGATGTCCACAATTTTTTTATTTTTAGCATAGTGCACTGATAAATTTTTCTTAAAACAGTCCCTGGATGGTACCCCTATTCTGGAACCCACCTGGTTACGCCGATTGTTGAACTTTATAGTTCAAACTCTATTACTATAATAACAGGACGAGCAATAAACCCGATATTATAGCCCAGGGATGGGCAAAGTGCGGCCCGCGGACCAAATGCGGCCCTCGAAGCCCTTTTGTGCGGCCCCCGACATCGAGAAATATTGCATTAATGTGCGGCCCTCTAAAACATATGAAACACCTGACAACGCCTCACTGGATTTACACTTTGGCATTTGATCGTTAACTAGAAATAAGCTTTTAATATTTACAAACTTTTCTTCGGCTTGACAGTCTTGGCTTAGTAATAATTTACTTATACTGAACAGTATATAATACGTTATGTTAAAGTCGTTTTGGAGACTACTAAGCAAATTTATTCTAAATGTCGAAAAAATTGTGCGGCCCTCGGCTTTCGTCACAGAAAATATTGCGGCCCCCGGATGAAAATTTGTGCCCATCACTGTTATAGCCGATTCATGATGCACGTAAGCGCTCGATCGCCACGGAAGTACTTTGTACTTAAACATTCAACGCTTATAGTCATAGAGCGGTCGGGATTTTCAACTTTGACCTGTGAAAAGATCGTGTTACAGAAATCTGGTCCTTTGTCCGAATTGTTTGCGCACCGCTGCAGAGTAGAGAGTCCGCAATGTGTCATAGATGCTGTGTGACATCAGTGGCGGCTCTAGGATTTGGCAAGTGGGGGGCCGTTGGGGTGGCAACTTCTAATCATTCTAATCTAACCATTTCCATTTGTTGTTTAATGTATGTAGCATTAAGTGTAGGGTCCCAACAGAGGAGTCACTGGGGGGCCAGGCACTCAATAGGGGGGCACGGGCCCCTCTGGCCCCGGTGGAGCCGCCACTGTGTGACATGTTAATTGTAGGCTAATTTCCGTCGACTGAAGCAGCTCTCTGCTGTGGCAGTTCAATTTTTATGCGTCGAGTGGTCCAACTAGCAGCAGATGCTGGCAGATTCCGGACCTTTGGTAAATGCGTTCCACACAACTGCGGTTGTGTTTAACTAGGTAAATAGCCGAATAACTAGAATAATTAGAATAGCAGCAGCATTATCAGGCTACTCGACTATTTACCTTCACAATTGGAGAGTAAATGGATTCAAAGGCTGTCTCGGAAAGCTAGGTTATTAAATGTGGATGATGATGATGATGATGATGATAATAATAATAATAATAATAATAATAATAATAATAATAGTAGTAGTAGTAGTAGTAGTAGTAGTAGTAGTAGTAGTAGTAGTAGTAGTAGTAGTAGTAATAATGAGGTTTAAAGTGGTTTAGTAGGATCTGCCCTGTGTGAGAACCACTAGTTACTACAGAAGTTTTCGCGCAGGCTTACTTAGCCTCCTAAGCCATTTTAAATCGCATTATTATACAGTATTATTATTAATTATTATTTCGTTCGGACTGCGAAGAGGCGTTTAATCAAATCGTCACTTAGACTTCGCCACAAGAGCTCTTCACACCAATTCTTTCCTATCTTCTTTGCGAACCTCAAATACCCAGATTGAAACCTTCTGTTATTATAATCCATTGAATCAAAGTTCGGTTTAAAACAGTTACCAACAAGGGCTTCCTATAACTCCTAAGCAGTGGCGGCTCCACCGGGGGGCCGTGCCCCTATTGAGTGCCTGGCCCCCCAGTGGCCCCCAAGTTGGGACCCTAAACTTAATGCTACATATATTAAACAACAAATGGTAGGCCCCCCTTTATTAGAAGTTGCCACCCCAACACCCCCCACTTGCCAAATCCTAGAGCCGCCACTGCTCCTAAGAAACTTAAACGCATTGGCGACAGTGATTGCTGCCCAGGGCAATGTTTTGTCCAGACTCCAGGCCTTTAGGGGGGTAGAGTGGGGAGTGGGGAGAGGAGAATGACATTTCTTAGCGCAAGACATGGCAAATGTGAACGCAGAGCACAGTGCTTTGTCACTGCTGAAATTGGGGGTGGGGGGGTGGAATCTCCCCCTAATAGGCCTGGATGAAACACTGGCAAGTGTTTGTGAATTTTTCATCAGCTTCACTGGTAACCCGCTTTTATACGCACTGTGACGCTGGCTTTCACATTAGTAAACCGCCCTCTTCCGGTGTCACCTGAGAGGTGTCATTTACAGGTGGATTTTAGTAAGCTCGTGGTATACACTATAGTAGGAGGCTCAGCTCATCGGATCGTCCTTAATTTATGCAGCGCAATGCACTTGGAAGGCGCAATTGCAGCCTAAGCCTAAGACTTTTCTGCCCCCTCTCTCCGACCTCCGCAAACCTTGTTTAGGCCCGTTTGACGTCTTGGTGTGCTACCATATTATAGCGTAGGTCATATGATTGTGGTCGCGAGTTTGGCACGAGTTAAATTGTCACGAAGTAAACAAAGTAACTTCGAAGGCATGAAGCACGCGTATGGTCGGGATTTTCGTTAAAATATTTTTAAAGAATTTTCTCTGAACTCTCTGGAATTTTTTCTAGGTTTCTCCTTCGTTCGAGGAAAAGTGCCAAACGCAGTTTCGTCGGCGACACGTCGCTACAGTCACCAAGAAACTTTTCTCGCGTGCCTCTTCCAATAATTTCTCGCGCGAGAACGATTATAACGACGAACTTCTGTAATTAGGCGTATTATTAGCGAATGATCGCAGCATTTCTCCTACTGGAATAACAATTCAGTCGATCGGTATACAGTCAGATTGGATTAGGCTGAGACGATTATTTCTCGACCGAGTAATAAGTCGGACAACGAAGACGACGCAGGAGTAAACGAGGAGTGACGGATTTTTTTTCGCGATGCGGACCTCAAGAGGATGTCTTCTAGTACTGTACGCTTTGGTTCTGCTCGGCTTCGCCTGCCTCTTGTACCTGATTCCCGGTTCTCCGCCGGTGCGCTATCGTCTGCCTGTCGGATGGAACAGCTCGAACGACTCCTCGTTGCCTCACTCGCTCATTGCCGCTTCTCCTCTTCCTCCTCAGGTGTCCGTCGTTGGAAGCGACGTCGACGACGACGACGACGAAGACTGTATACGGCGCTTTCTCGTCGAATACACGAGGTACTGTGAGGGTCACCTGACGAAACCTGTTCGATTTCAACCAGGAAACGCTTCTCACTTATGTCCTTGCATTCCAGGTGGTCTAGGTGAGTGGACACCCATTGATACGCAGGGCAGAGAGATGTCCATAGGTTGGGTTAACCCATGGGTTGGGTTGGGTTGAATTGGGTTGGGTTCAGTGGAGGCTCTAGGATTTGGCAAGTGGGGGGGCCGTTGGGGTGGCAACTTCTAATCATGGGGGGCAACCATTTGTTGTTTAATGTATGTAGCATTAAGTATAGGGTCCCAACTGGGGAGGCCACTGGGGGAGCCAGGCACTCAACAGGGGGCACTGCCCCCCCGGCGGAGCCGCCACTGGTTGGGTTGGGTCAGACTTTTCCATATTAATGGTGGGTTGGATTGGTTGGGAAAGAAAATAAGTCGTGGTTTAAGAAACTGTAACGTATTACAGTGGGTTGGGTTGGATCAAGTAAATCTATTATCGGCATGGGTTTGGTGAGGTTGGGTTGGAGATTTGATGGGTTGGGTTGGATTGGGTTCTAAAAAATGGACCCATGGACATCTCTGACGCATGGTCTTTTTAAGGCAAAGGCATGGTAAGATCGTGCCTTGGACCAATGTTGGATTTGCCGGGGGTTTATGGGGGGGTTTGAACCCCGGGCTAACTTTGCGACCCTCCCAAAAAACACTGGCCTGCTTTCACCGTCCGCTAACTTGCATTTCGGCATTTCTGGGGGAGGAATTGCCCTTCCCCCGGAAATTTCAAAATCACTCGGAAATTTTTGCATATTATATCAACTTACAGCGCTCCCACAGGCCCCCTAGCTGACTTCCCTCCGGCCTTGTCAGCCCCCTCCCGGAGTCCAGGAGTCTAGATTAAATACTGCGTGTAATGAATATGAAGCTGCCTAATATCAAATATCACAGCATGTCGAAGTTGTGAAGTTCGAAATGCAACTTAAGTTCATAAAAGTTCAAACAGAAATACGGTCCATAAAAATTTGAATTTCCAATTTATTCATCGTCGGATGGCCATACATGCGAGTCTGTTATTAGTATGGAGCGTCGTAGTTGTCATAAATTACTAAACCATTTTGTATTATTGACGCTGTTTCGTGCAGTAGCCTCAGCAATGTTCGCTTTAATTTTGTTTGAGTGTGCGCGGAAAAGCACAGTGCCAGAGAGGCAGCATTTCATGCCTGAGCACCTGAATTTTTTCACATATGTCACCCCAGACAACAACGAAATCAGTGTTATTTTAAACTCCAAAATTACTGCGCGGCGGTTGGAAACTGCTGGCGGCGTTTTCTTGTCGTGTGCGCAGCCGCGCAGCTTAGAGGGAACCCTGGCAGTAGGCCGCCTAACTATTGCGTTTGAACTCATATGCAGCACTTGTACAGTGAAAATTTTTAGCATGAACTTTATGAGTTCTAAAGAAGCTTAATAATAAAGTTCAAAAAGTTCGAACGCCACAGCTACTACGCAACACCCAACAGCAACGTAGGCTATACTTGCAGTTTATTTGTGGCTTTTGCAGTTTTTTAAAAGTCTCTTCGAGGCAGCTTGGCGTGTTTTTTTGTGAATTTTACAGCAGTAGAAAGTTTTGTCCTACTTTTTGACCACTGTGTCCACCAATGCGCTTCTAAATATACATGCTAATATATTGAGGCTTCTGGTCAACTTTTGCATATACCGGTGTCTGGTAGCCCCAACTGTGACTGGAATGGATATGAGTAACTTTTCCATCGGCTGGCTTGAATGCTTTCGCAAAATGTGAGCATTTGATACAGAGGCGTAGCGACTGAGGGGGTATATTGGTATATATACCCCCCAAAAATCACACTACCTTAAATTTTTAATGTGTTTTTACAGATTTTCAAAGTTTTTTAAGCGCCCCGATCACATTATACCTCCAAATCAAATTTCTGGCTACGCCTCTGATTTGATAGCCTGGTTAAACCTACTGGGGTGCGGCGGAGTAGTGGTAAGATTCTTGCCACGCAAACGGAGGTTAGCGGGTTCGAATCCGACCCCCATGCATACACTGCGTAGTTGTTCACTCGCTTGCTTTGCACTATTTTCGTGTTTACTTACTTACTTACTTTGTGAGTGGCATAATGTGCGCTAACGACCATGTAATAATAATAATAATAATGGTAATAATAAATTATATAAATTAATACTGTTTCAGTTGGAATCGTCCTTATAGACCAATCGAAAAACACCACTCTGGATGAACTCGAATCGTCGCTCTCGTTCCTAAGGGAACGCGGTCGCTGGAGACCGCGCGAATGCGTTGCTAGGCAACGGCTGGCAATTATAATACCCTATGCGGACAGAGAGAGACATCTGCGCATCTTTCTCAACCACATGCATCGGTTCCTTCAAAGACAGCTTCTCGACTACAGCATCTTCGTTATAGAGCAGGTATTTATTATGCATATTCTCTTTGGGTTAATTTTAGGAGAAAATACGTCAAATATAACTGCTATTATAATTCACAGTTCATCTCCAGTTATGCCTATTTTGTTAGACTCCTGTTCCAACTATTCTACTTTCTTGAACTCGATTAGGGACGGAAGATGGCAGAGTGGGTTACGTGCTGGAGCGTCAGGCTGACGGAGCGGGTTCAAGCCCCGTCAGTGTCCCTAGTGGCTTTCACACAGGCAGCAATGCCTCCTAAGCCACTTTAAATCATGCTAAGTTTATGCTAAGATTGATTGGTTGGTTTATTGATTGATTGATTGATTGATTTTTGTTTCCACTCAAATCCTGAGTCCATTACAAAAGTAAAGAAACATCCATATAGTCATTAGACCTAATTAATATTACACCATTATCCCTCCCCCCCCCCATTCCACCTCAAAAACTTGTTTACTATTAGGCCTATCTCAACATGGGCGAAACGACGAAAAATTTCAAAACACGAACAAATAAACGGGTTTCGTCTTTTTTTCTTCCCGTTAGATAATTTCAACAATGTGCATCAATCCATAGGACAGAGAAGGGATCAGTGGCGGCTCCAGGATTTGGCAAGTGGGCGGGGAGCCCGTTGGGGTGGCAACTTCTAATCATGGGGAGCCAACCATTTGTTGTTAGGTATGTAGTATTAATTATAGGGTCCCAACAGGGGGGGCACTGGGGGGCCAGGCACTCAATAGGGGGCACGGGCCCCCCTGTGGAGCTGCCACTGGAAGGGATGCGTGCTATCCCCGGTGTCATTGCATACGTCTTGAGGCGTCTGTACTTTTTCCTACTTTCTCTGGACGGTTTTTTAATCCAATATTTCTTCTGTCTATAGCTGGCAGTTGCATAAGCATCCTAGGTTACATATCACAGTTGCCTGCGAAAATTTCTGCTTTGCTAGTTTTCTCACAGCTCAGTTCTTGCCGTTGGCCACAAAACAATTGCGTCTATAATTTCTTTCTTCGGGTCTTTGATGAGAGCCATTTCGTTTATCAGTTCTATTCGCTCGGTAAGGACTTCTTTTACCAGGATAATAATAGTAGTAGTAGTAGTAGTAATAGTAATAATAAAAGTAATAAAATAATAATAATAAATAACGATGATAATAATAATAATAATAATAAATAATAATAATAATAATTTTCTTCAAAAATGCATCACCAAGCAAAATCCTTGTAATAAGAAGACAATCAATTCAATAATAATAATAATAATAATAATAATAATAATAATAATAATAATAAATAATAATAATGATGATATGATGATGATTATGATGATGATGATGATGATGATGATGATGATGATGATGATGATGATGATGATGATGATGATGATGATGATGATGATGATGATGATGATGATGATGATGATGATGATGATGATGATGATGATGATGATGATGATGATGATGATGATGATGATGACGACGACGACAGCAATATGTATAATGTTAACGTGCTGTTTTTAGTATGACGCTTCGTGTCACAGGCGTTTGTTTGTCGTAGCTGGCTCCGGAGCTCTTCAACCGAGCCGCCCTCATGAACGTCGGGTTTGCGGAGGCGAATTCCACGGACAGCTTCGACTGCTTCATATTTCACGACATCGACCAGCTTCCGATCGACGACAGAAATTTCTACAGCTGCTCTGAGGTTCCGAGACACGTGGTCGGATATCGCAAGAAGTTCAACTATCAGTAAACGAATCTCCGGTTCTTATTAATTTTATTCGCTGCCATCTGGCGATTGAAAGTAAATTTTGCTAGATTTAAATTTACTAAAATGAACTTTTAGATAGTCTGTATCTTACTGGTACCCAATTTTCGGAAACATCTGTACCAGGGATATTTTTATACCCCCTTAACATCCCCCAACACCCCCCCCCATGTACAGTAGACCATGGCTATTAACAGAATGGGAAAACGTGATGATGATGAAATTGATGATGAATGATGAGAGACAGATATATATATATATATATATATATATATATATATATATATATATATATATATATATATATATTGATGTGTGCATTGATATCCAACGTGTGTGTGTGTGTAATTAGGCTCAGATTCGAACCCTCGACCCTCCGATTACTCGACAAAACCCTCTACCACTACTCCACCGCGCCCCAATTATAAATCTAGGCTTAATAAATAAGTAATGCGTCTTCTGTTTTGTATAGTTACGCCTATTCCACTTCGTTCGGAGGCGGGAATTCCTTTACTAGACAAGAATTCGAGTCCATTAACGGTTATTCAAATTCGTTTTACGGATGGGGAGGAGAAGATGACGACCTTTATCAGAGGTTTCACTTATATATAATAATAATAATAATAATAATAATAATAATAATAATAATAATAATAATAATAATAATAATAATAATAATAATAATAATGATTTTAAGTGATTTTAAGTGGTTTAGGAGACTAAGTAAGCCTGTGTGAAAACCACTGTAGTAACTCTCCGCATTCAATAACCTAGTTTTCCGAGATAGCCTTTGAATCCGTTTACTGTTTCAACTGTCCAGTTATAAAGGCGCGAATAAAAAGCAAATGTTGTCTTTTTTCCTTTCAATAATAATTCTACACTGGCCTACTTTAAGCGCATAGGAATAAGGAGCTACTTCGGTGCATCTTTTGAAAGCGCTTTAGAAATTAACGAGATTTTACTTACTTACTTACTTACTTGGCGTTCTTAGACCGGTCTCCGTAAGAGCACCGAAGTTAAGCAACGTCGAGCGCGGTTAGTACTTGGATGGGTGATCGTCCCGAGATCCAATCGCGGTGTCGGCAGCCAACCAAGCCGTTCATCGCTTAGGCGTCGATAAATTGGTAGCAGCGTTAAGCTGCGAAGGTAAAACGCGGCTCTGGAGAACAGCAATGGCAAACCACTCTAGATTGATGGCATAAGCCCCTTGCGTCGCTGCTTGCCTAGGACACGGAGATCAGCGCCGGACCCCGGTGCTTGTTCGAGTGCGGGACTAACTTTGCCTTTGCAGTAATTTCAGCAACATGCATCAATCCATACAGATATGTCCATGGGTCCATTTTTAGAACCCAACCCAACCCATCCCATGCCGGTAATAGGGTTACTTGACCCAACCCATCGCAGTACCTTTCTTAGACTATGGCTTATTTTCTGACCCATCCCAACCCACCATTAACACGGAAAAGTCTGACCAAATCCAATCCAACCCATGGGTTAGCCCAACCCGTGGACATCTCTGAATCTATATAGGAGGGGCGGAGCAAGGCAGAATTGGGAATGGAACACGAAGTGCCACCCCCAACTGAATTCCTGGATCTGCCACTGAGCTGGACTGCAGCTTTGATCATCCATAAAAAGAATGCTTATCATCCGAATCATTTTGAATTAAATCTAGCCTATACAAGTAATGCGACCTGTAATTTTGCCAGAGGTTTTGCATCAATTTGCCGCTTTACAGTTGCATTTGATACAGTATGCACAATTAATTACAGGGTGGCGCAAAAAAACCCGGACTATATTAAATGCAAACCCAAATGTGACTAGTCCGGTTATTTTGCGCCACCCTGTATATATTGTTGAACAATTGTTGAACAATTAATTACAGGGTGGCGCCAAAAAACCGGACTATATTAAATGCAAACCCAAATGTGACTGGTCCGGTTATTTTGCGCCACCCTGTACAGTGTATATATACTGTTTAACGAGACGTCTATAGTTATTTGGTTTCTTTGTTTAAAAGAACCGAAGCAAAGAAAATGCGACGAACGCGGTACCCGAGATGCATTGCGAAATACGACGAGATCGTACACGAGCGAGACAGACGAAATCCAATGGGAGTTGATCAGTATGCCACTTTGTGTATTTGTTTGTTTGTTTGTTGGTTTTTGGATTATTTCTCTTTAAAGTTGTGGTTGGGATTGGATTATTTCTCTAAAAGGATTCTGTTGTGTTGTTGGGATCCGTTTGATATAATTATTACTGTACCTGAGAGAATGAGGGGAGAGAGAAGAGGATAAAGAAAGACATATCCTGTTCAGCAGAGAAAGTATATGACAGAGGGAGACAGAGAGGGAGACAGAGAGAGGGGGAGGTTTTAAGTCAAAGACTGTCTGACAGAGAGTGAGAAAGACAGAGAGTGAGAAAGTTTGATATAAAGAGACACGAGTAATACAGACAAAGACGTGGAGAGAGGCAAAATATGTTTGTTATAGTGACGTTGAGTGTGACACCCGGTATCTGTTTCCAGGATGACAATAGCAGTATTTCTTTAAGCGTCGATCGGTGCCGTGACAGTTAATATGTCCACAGTCCTCAAGTGGACAGTTAATATGGCCTATCTATTAACGCTTTAGGGTTGACGAGTGTAAGTATCATCAAGCAAAGCGCTGTATAAATTAAACATTTACATTTTACCTTCTTTTTAATACTCATTGCTTCGTGATGATGATGATGATGATGATTTTGATGATGATGATTATTATTATTATTATTATTATTATTATTATTATTATTATTATTATTATTATTATTATTATTATTATATAACTCTGCAAACCTTTCAACAGATCCTACCACGTGCTCTTCAACAATAGTAATGGGAACATGGCAATATTTTCCAGATATTCCAGAAAGAAACAATTATTATTATTATTATTATCGTCATTATTACGGTATTATCATTATCACCATCATTATTCACTTTAATAACTAGATTTTTAACAGGCTATATGGTATTAATTTATGGTGCTCTATAAGAAAAAGAGAAACGACCAGAACGATACCAAAGTGATGACATTTAGGCTGTTTTAATGACTTTCGCCAAGTCAACATTCGGTTTGCATTGGTTTGATTTATTCATTCCTACAGACAGCTGGGTTTCAGATATCGTCCGGATGTCTATAAGAAAGAAGGTCTGAGCAGTCTTAACTACACCGTCGTATCAAGGGAAACTAGAAAACTCTTTACGAAGATCTCCATCACGTTGCCCGACCCGCCGTCTTCAAAGTCACGAAATCACAAATCTGGCTAGTTACCGTTTTTATACATGAGCTGGAACTGCCTGGCTAGAATCACTCGATCCTATAAAAAACAGACTATCGTCGACTTTTGACATCGTTTTGTCAGTCCGACTAAACGCAGTGTTTATTCTAGGCCCTTTTGGAGGATTCCCCCAATGAAAAATTCCCCCTCCCAAATTTTTTATATGTTGCATGGGGAGATGGAAATTCCCCCTCCCCAAAGTGTGGCGACGGGTTTTTTTTTTTTGGAGAGGGGAAAAATAAGGAAGATTGTCACAGAGCGTTTAAGAAGAAACAGGCAGATTTTTTTGCTCGTCACCACATTCTGATAGGAAGATGACCTTTTTGCTCGTCAAGATTTTTGAGACGTCAAACCTTGTCCCCCCAGCCCCAAAAATTTCAAAATCCCCCCCCAATGTCAAGGTGGCTAGAATAAACACTGGACTAAACGCATGCTTACCCACCACTTAACCATACTTAGCTTGTCAATTCTTGACACTGTTCACAACAATGTACCGACAGATAGCTGTTTCGGTAATGAAATTTTACTTGAGGGTTTTTTGTGTCTATAGTCTTTTCTGTTACTATTGGGACCCGGTTAAAGCGCTTTCAGCTATTCAAATTGTATAGGTTACTATTTGGCGAATGTGATACTGATACAGACATATTCGTTTTTTTGTAGTAAAATCTGTAGAAATTAAAAATTTTGGCAAAAAGAGGTTCGCCTTTGGGTAGCGTCAACAAAATGCAGACTTCAATGTTATTAACATGAAGGCGTTTGCCGAGACCTGGTGTATTTTATTTGATGTTGCATGCCTTGTTTTATTATTATTTGTTCATTGCTAGAAACAAACAAAAATTACAAAATACAAAGTTATAATTACAATCAACGTGAAATCTGTAGCTTGAGAATGACTTGTGGAAGGACATCGGAGTTTTTGGCAAAATATGACAATAATAATAGCGTCATATTCATTCTTACAAAATCTTAGAATATTGAAAGTCCGTTTGGATCGAACACTGATTGCATGTTCTTTTATATATTAATTGTTGCACATATTTCGTTTTGTATAGTTGATAACGTAGACGGCTTTACTTACGTGTGTTTTTTGTTCCGGTTTGGCATGCATCAGTCTCTCTTGTTTTGAAGCTTTAAACTGAGTCCCTTGTTGTCATTGTTTCCCTGCATGTGATTTAAGAGCATCGTTTGTAGTTATCGGAAGTTACTGGTTTGCAGGGTGCGATTTGTGACCTGGAGCAGTGGAGGAGGGGGATATGTCGAGCTTGGGGGGATGTAGTTGCTGGGGAAGTGTAGCAGTGGGGATGTAGTGGTGGGGGGATGTAGCAGTAGGCGGGATGCAGTTGGTCAGTGGGGGAGAATTCCCCCTTCCCCTACAAATCGCGCCATGCTGGTTTTTGCCTTGTTTCATTGCATGATTTTGCGTGATATCATTTTTTATTGGCTGGTTTGGATCTCATTTCCAACCAGAGTCAGTGGCGGCTCCAGGATTCGGCAAGTGGGGGTGCGGGGGCGTTGGGGTGGCAACTTCTAAGCATGAGACCAACCATTTGTTGATAGGTATGTAGTAGTATTATAGGGTCCCAACAGGGGGACCACTAAGCCACTAATGGGGCAGGCAATAGGGGCAAGGGTCCCCCGGGCCCTACATGTGGGTGCCATCCCTAACTAGGGTAAGGCGGTCCGGCCCCCGTGCACTCTCCATGGCTACGTTGATGCTGGCCAATACAAATATTGGGGGAGGGTCATTCAGATATTTTTCGTAAGTTTTTTTGCGTTTAATAAGACACATAATTATGACGCATACCATTTGTGAATTCATAATTGGTTGTTATAGAATTTATGCTGAAAGATTTTGATTGAGTTCCGTTGAATTTTATTTTATCAGTTTTTCAACTTTCTGTTCAAATTGTGAATGCTGTGGCGCTTTTCTGATTTAGTTCTGAACACATTCCTGCATGTTCATAGTGTTTGCGTATAGTTTTTGTTGCCTTTTGGTGGAGGGGGGGCGAGTGGGTGTTGAAACCCTCCTTCACTGGTCTTGGCCGTCCCCCGGTGGAGTTAAAAAATTATATTTATCTCTTCGATTCCCTCAATGGAAATCGAAAAGTTTAGGACGCTGGTAATCCTACACAACTGAATTTGTTCAAATTGTACACTGCTTATTGGCCATTAGGTCTAGCCTACTTGCGAAAATTATATTATAGTAACACAGGAGATTTGACTTAGCATTTGTTTTATTGTTTATTTTACTCAGTTTTCTTAATTGCATCGTTTTTCGTTTGAAAGTGCATTCAATTGAAGAGAAACAATAACATTTTATGCTCACCGTATAAAACCTTAGCAGCTTATTGAAATGTTATTTTGGCTTGAATGACTATATTATTTGTGGTGTGGGAATAGAGGTCAGGTACTATTACCGTATTAACTAAACGTATTCTACTTAATATATAGTTTTGAAACGTAACTGAACTGGAGATCATCTCTCTAAACTCCCTCACCATCTTCAATCTGCTTCATTATCGTCAAGGACAAAGAGAGATGAGACATTTGGCCTAATTGCTCCAAATATTTTTAGTTAGGGCTACCTTAATTGCTTGTCTGGATTCAACTAGGGAAGTTATTTTAGTTTTAATGCATGGATTGTCTTGACAAACATGCTTTTCGTAGCAGATTGCGCATCAATTGTCACTAGACCTATATATTAGATTTTGGCGTCTATCCAATATAATAATAATAATATAATAATAATAATAATAATAATAATAATAATAATAATAATGTACTTCTATAGCTCCAGTTCTAATACCCAAGGATATCAATCGATGGTATTTCAAAATCCATCCGCAGAAGACCAGGTCATTACAAAGATCAGTCAGAGGGAAAGAGCAAGACCGACTGTGGAGGAAATGCTAATTGAAAGAGCTGTGTTTTAAGCCCGGATCTGAAAATACTCAATGAATTGAAAGTTATTGGAATATGACAAAAGAACAAGATTGAAGAGGAACAAGAGAAGCAGAAAGAGAACGAAAACAAAGAAAAACACGAAGAAGCAATTAAGAACAAACATAAGAAGTGGACTACTGATTGGCTCAGTTAATGTGAAATAACACCCAAAATTCTCAAATTTAGGATCAGTTTTCGCTGCGTCCAGGTACATACTGTATTTATTTCGACGGAGATTCATTTCCTATACCTCTACTGACCTGTCACAAAAATCAAACGGTCTACCAAATGTTCAAAACAACAATTTGACGATCGTTTGCCCAATCACCGAACACCCAGATTAATATAATTTTCCACAATTTTGCACAAAGCAGTCTATGCCTCCTGTGACAACGCTGGATGACGTTGTCATCAAACTGTCTCAACAAAACTAACATTGAGTTCAATCATCAAGATGTCTTTACAAATCGACAGCCTTGTTAACTTTCTACTGTTCGTCTGTTTTCTAGGCTTATTCGTCTTCGTGATGGTTCTGGTTGGATTACTGCTTGACGACCTGAAATCCGAACATTCCGATGTCGACTCTTAGTCGGAAAGAAAGCTCCTGTAATGACAAGACGATTGTCCAGATGACTTAACTTGTGATATTAGGCGTAGTCTATAGGAGGATTGAACGGGTTGCTTACTATCAGTCCAGATATGAGACACACACACACACACACACACACACACACACACACACATATATATATATATATATAGTATATATACATGTATATGGAATCACTCAGAGTCGTAGCTAGGGGGCTGGGGGCCAAACTGCAGCTCTGGAATCACTGTTTTATACTTTCAATGCATCTTGGACCTGAATCAACGCAAATGCAATTCGTATAGCCTATATATACTGTATGTATTCTGAGGAGTCATATGTTAAGCAACTATAGTTTTTATATGCATATATTTATTTATCATAGAAACTATACAAGAATGCTCATGCTTTGCTATATTATGATGGTTACCAGAGGCAGTTCCAAGTTGGGGATGACTGGGGATGCATCCCTCTCCCACCGGCCCACAAAAAAACGTCTTCAATAGAAGATGATCGTCTAAACGGATTAGCCTTGATGTACAGTATATATCCACAAAGATATTGACATATCCAGGGGCGGTTCCACATTGGGATGACTGTGGATGCATCCCCACCGAGCTTTTTTGTCGGTGTTTTATGGCGTACCCCGGGTCCGAGCCGCTATGCCTGTGTGCAAAACAGAGCTGCAAGATTACCTTCTTTTGCTTTACAGCCTTTTCCGGCAAGGAGTTAGGGTGTCCAGATGACTTTTTGCTAAAAGAGAACATTCAATGTCATTCATAGTGAAAAATAGAGAACATTCTGAACAAAAAGAGAACAAATAAATTTTCAAAAATTAATATTAATTTAATAAAATTAATTACTTCAATTCAGATAGACCCAATTTTGAAACTGCAAAACTTCATCTTTCAAACCGTTTTCCTCATTTCTTCTTAAAATTGTTTTGGCTGAAATTGGTAAAAATTTTTGTTCCAGTTTGTTCATAAATACTAACAAGTCAGATCATGAGATGACATTGAGATCATCTGAACGCGTGACGGCTAAAGACAATAAAAAGTTAAGATTAATAATTTTATATAGCGCTTAATTAAATAAATATTAAATAATTAC
Organism: Metaphire vulgaris; assembly: GCA_018105865.1. NCBI lineage: Eukaryota > Metazoa > Annelida > Clitellata > Crassiclitellata > Megascolecidae > Metaphire > Metaphire vulgaris. Next base: position 9,600,911 of record CM030862.1, on the reverse strand, counting down.
ATTTTAAAATTTATGATTGATATAATTATATTTAGTAATTTGGTTTTTCTTTTAATTTCTTTATTGTTACCAAATTACAGTGAGAATAATTAAAAATTAACTTCTACTTAACTTTATTTGACTAAAAACAAAAAAGAGAACTTCAGTAAAAAAAAGAAAGAGTGAAAAAGATCCAACCTAAAAAAGAAAACATGTTCTCTTTAAAAGAGATGTTCTGGAAACCCTAGGCAAGGTTTATAGTTTATTTCATTATTGGCCAAAGAAAAAAATCAAACGCTGCTAATTACAGTATCTGTTTTTGCCTGTCAACCTTTTTCGGGATTTCATTGCGTCCGCTCCCCCCCCACCTACTTCACATTAATTATTTGCATCCCCACAACAAGAATTCTTGGAACCGCAACTGAACATATCCATTGACAATGTCGTCGACAAATTCGCTTCCAGCAATAGCAAACTCGATTTTGCACTGTGACTTTGTACAACCAGACTAAAATTGCTTGTCGAATGTAAATTCTGAGCATTATATTTTATAAATCAAATCTACAGATTTATTCTAAGCCGTTTACATATAGGCCTACAGTAGTTTCTTTGACAATTGGCGGGATCTTATTATAAATTCATCCCCCACCAACTTTATAGAAATTCATTGCATCCCCACTAAGAGTTCTCAGAACCGTCACTGATGGTTACTCCATATTTTTATTGGATAATAGACCAAAATGAGTCTGGTAGATTTTATATTTTATGAAAATACTTAGTCTCTCTCTCCATCTGTTTATCCATACAACACACACACACACACACACACATATATATATATATATATATAATATATATATATTAAAACATGTAGGCCTATTGATTTTTTGCCATCTTTAGTTGTCGTTAAGTGGCGCAGCCAGGGTTTTGAATATAGGGGCCCCAAGGCTTCTACGGACCGATACTTTCTGTCCCGAGTAGGGGGAGGGGTTGGTGAAGCGACAGCTCCCTGAACGGGGTCTGAGGCGATACCCCAGCGGAAGAATGTTACACAAATATTAGATTAAAGTCTTCAGATATGCAGTTAATGTTTTTTCAGACTTTATGATAGCACAGGGCTTATCTGTCAATCCTCAACTGGACAAATGTCTGCAAAGTCACTAGTTCTTGTAGCGGGGTCTAGGGTATTATTATTATTACGATTATTATTATTATTATTATTATTATCTACGACAATTTATATAGCGCAGTTACATAACTGGAGCTAAAGTCAAAAGCGCTTTACAAAGGAGGGTCGAGCATCACATCGGGTAATATTCCAACTACAGTGTAGATTCAGATAATATGACAGCTGTTCGGCACGTCGCCATGAGAAAACAAGGCTCTTGTCTAGAAAAATCAATTACAGTTTTATTTTTTTCTCATTAACATCCAAAGTAAACATATATCAATATATTGAAGCAAAGAAACAGAAAAACCCTGACTAACAATTAACACTTCACTAAATTCATTGACCTGAATTATTGTTTATTGAAATTTTATCTTTCACGAAGAAAAAGAACTAATTCAAGGAACATTATCCGGCGAACGATAACGCAGAAGACCAAGAACAGCCTGGCTATCTATATTCTATATAGATAACATAACAACATGGACTGGACTCTCTTTTCAAAACATGATTCGGAGAACAGAAGAACGACAGATATGGAGAGATGTGATACATAGTGTGGCCCAACCTCCAGGGGCGTAGCCAGGAATTTGATTTGGGAGGGTATAAATATTTGGGTGGGTATAAATCTTAACTATAAACCACATATAATCACATGTAAATCACATAAAAAGCTTTAAGGCAGACTGATTTGGGGAGTATATATACCGATATACCCCCACCCCCCGTCGCTACGCCCATGCCAACCACGCATCGAGGATGGCTGAAGAACGGAACATCCGGCAATCATGCATCTTACACCCTGATTGGATAAAAATTGCCCTGATGTTTCTCCAAGAATTTCGCCACTAGTGTTGGCCTGCCTCAAAGCCCCCTCCAGTGTTTAATCTAGGCCGTTTCCAGGGGAAATTGCCCTTTCCCCCTCCGGAAATTTCAAATCCCCCGGAAATTTTGGAATACTACATGGACTAACAGCGGCCCCTAGCAGAAGTTCCCCACCCCCGGCTTTGCCAGTTCCCCCCTCCGGCTTTTACAGTTTCTCCCCGGAGTCCAGGAGTCTAGATTAAACACTGCCCCCTCTCCACTCCAAATCGCTGGTCCTCTTGTGGCTGCGATAATGGACACGAAAACACGCGCGCCTCCCATTTATAGTACGGCGAGGGGGCTTGGCCGTTTGGGGGAGCGCCCCCAGCGGAGTCTGGAGCAGAACCCCAGCTGCAGAAAATGTTGAGTTTAGGCCTTATAGGCTATACTGTAGTAGAATTAAACTGTGAGCTCTGATGCATAGGCATGTTATTTTTATATTTGAAAGAGTTGACTTTATTATTATCCAGGACGATTTATATAGCGATTATATAATTACGACTTATTCCAAAATGTCGTAAAAACAACTGCGTACATTAATTGATTCTGTTTGACGATCACCTTCTTTCCACTCCACAGAAAAATATCGTTTACCTGCACAAATCCCACGATTGATCAATGATCAATGATCAATGATCAATGATCAATGATCAATGATCAATGATCAATGATCAATGATCAATGATCAATGATCAATGATCAATGATCAATGATCAATGATCAATGATCAATGATCAATGATCAATGATCAATGATCAATGATCAAAATCGGATCAATGATCGCGGACCAAATCCCGTGGCTGCGCCAATGGTGGTTTTGTTCATGTTATTTTCGCATTTTACGCCGATCAAATATTTTCTCAAATGTCAAACAACAAATGGACCTATACTTTCAAAAGGGTACTACTATTATTAATAAGGCCTGAGTGAAATTTGCCCGACGACATGAAATTACAGTTGTTATCATTATTAGTAGACATCAATAGTGCGAATTTGTACAGAGGTTAGGTCATTATGATTAGCCTGGCCAACCGAAGTACCATTCCACTGTAAAAGCTTTTTCCTGAGCATCGAAGACCTAATGAAATTTGTCCTTAGAAATAGCGAACGAACGGAAGACATCTGCGTTATAACGTTTGACGTTGCTTTTCCACGGATAATCAGATATAGGGCCTACAGTACTTTTTGCCATTATTTTGTTTCCTCTGCATGAACTGCGTACAAACTCTGTCCCTGTTACTGAGCATAGTTAAGTGTATATATATATATATATATATATATATATATATATATATATATATATATATATATATATATATATATATATATGGACTGATTGTCATGGAACCGCGAAACAGGTGTGACACTGTACCCGGAAACCAGTCGCAGTTTCTTATCGCTGCGTACGTGACCGAAGTCAGCGATATATACTCAGACCTCATATTGCCCCTCTATAGATCGCGGCGCAGTTACCCCCCTCCTCCCCGCCCCTTCCTCTCTCTTTCCCGCCAAAACACCGAATCCAGCGACGGATCACGATATCTCCACCCTTTCATTAGCGCTATCATCGCCAAAGGGTTCCTATTAACCCTAATGACCGCGGCGTTTCCACTCTGCAGCGCTTTCACCGACGGGCTACGATACTGGGCGGATGCTGCATGGGCCAGGGCGGATGTAGGGCCAGATGAGGGGCCAGATGAGGGCCCCGTCCCGATCAATAGCTGCAGACTCTTAAATCTACCGTCCCAGAGGTCGACGAAAGACTTCGAAAATGACCGCGATTTCGAAAATCTGGTCAGAATTTAGAATCGCATTTGATTTGTAAGCGGAAAGACCCCCGCCCCCGCAATGCCTGCTTAGCCCCCTCCCCACACACCAAAAAATTAGGCGCGACAATGTCTTCGTAGCCCCCAGCTCAGAATTTCTGGTGCCGCCACTGAAAGACCATGCCTTAAATGACGCGTGTTACTTAGTAAGTTTCTTCAACTTTCTTGTATTGACTGTATAATTAATATAAAAAATAACGTAACGCTACTGAATATTTGTATAGCGCCTATTCCAAAGAATCAGTCAGATATGGCTCCGCTCCGATTATGCATATTGCATACATGTGTTCTTTATACACTTAAAGAAACCTCATTGAAAATGTATGGTTATTCGATTCTTGGTTTGGACAACAACTGTTTTAGATAGATTACTACTCTTGTTAATGTTATACATCATAAGTTATAACCAGGGTGCGATTTGTGACTTGGAGCAGTGGGGGGGGGGGTGGATATGTCGAGCTTGGAGGAGATGTAGTTGTTGGGGAAGTGTAGCAGTGAGGGGGATGTAATGGTGGGGAATGTAACAGTAGGGGGATGCTGTTGGGCAGTGGGGAGGGGGGGGAATCCATCCTTCCTTTACAAATCGCGCCATGGTTATAATCATGGGCGTCCACGGGTATTTTTTCAAGGGGCGCAAAAAGAGCCATGTGATGAAAGAAATGAAAAGTACTGTATATAAGATTCTCAACATCTAAGCCTACTGTAGCACTAGTCCTTGCTTTGTCCAATTTCAAAACAGGGTATCAATTTTATAATATTTTTGTAGTCTATAAAACCTGTAATACAAGAAATCAGCACTCTTAAGCGCCATCTTATCTCTCGATTGACTTTTAGACATTTGACAGAGAATAGATTTCTGAAAGACTTTGTATAGTGTCGCTTCGAATGGCTCATTATTTTTCGTGGCATTTCAAAATCTCTAGAAAAAAAATTGAGACAGAATATATTGACAATTCTAGTACGGTCTGACACAACAAAGATTGGGACATCAGAAAATGTGGTTTTAATTTGTTTCATCACTCTTCTGAATTTTTGCATATCTATAACCTCAATTCCCTCTATATATGGTCAGTACGTTCCTTTTTTACTAACTTCGTTAACAGTTATTTGACTGACTATCAACGTCAAATTTAGAATTTAGCGGTCATAGATTGAAATTTTCCATTTAGACATCAGAGAAGATATGAACATAAAAGGAATTTCAATCGCAGAAGGAAGAAGATTAACAGAAGACTTCTAGGAAATGTTTAGTGTCTAGCTATTGCCAGGGTGCGATTTGTGACCTGGAGCAGAGGGAGGACATGTCGAGCTTGGAGGGATGTAGCTGTTGCGGAAATGTAGCAGTGGGGGATATAGCTGTGGAGGGATGTAGCAGTAGGGGGATGCAGTTTGGCAGTAGGGCGAGATTCCCCCTTCCCTCTACAAATCGCGCCCTGGCTATTGCCGCTAAAGGGTCGACAGAGATCACGATGACGATGCTGATGACGACGACGACGACAACGACGACGATGATGACGATGATGACGTTGACGATGATGGCAGGGACTGTTTTAAGAAAAATTTATCACTGCTTTAAACTCAAAAAATTTGTGAACATCCGCGCGAAAAACAGTCAAAGAAAGGTCGCCCAAAAAATTTATCACTGCACAAAGTACAGAAAATTGCATTTTACCACTGCACATTTTGTGTATAACTACACGTTAAAAAAGGCCCTGGACGACGATGATGATGATGATGATGATGCGAATGATGATGATGATGATGATGATGATGATGATGATGATGATGATGATGATGATGATGATGATGATGATGATGATGATGCGAATGATGAGGCGGATGATGCAGATGAAGATGACGATGATGACGATGATAATGATGAGGCATTTATAAAAATTAATTCTTGTCGATCGTTCAGTGTCGAGCTATCTGGGTTATTCACTTTTGACGCTTCGTCATATACACTGAATAAATAGCCTATATAGGCGCTTTTTCTTTACAGTTCGATGGCTAATGGTTCTCATTCGTTTGGCGTTTTGCCACAACTGATATCAAACTGCGATGCCAATTCGCTCCTCCTCCTTCTCCTTCTCCTTCCTCCTCCTCCTCCTCCTCCTTCTCCTCACCCGAGCTCCGCTAATTCGACGCAGCAGCAGCAGCAGCATCCGCAGTCAGGGATGGCGGGATAACAAATGGGCGGTACTTCCGCAGACTCTCCGCGGCGTTTGGTAATCTCCAGCTGCCACGCCCTCTCGGTGTGGCCCGGCCACGATTGGCGGAAAGTGAGAGTGAGAGAGATTCCTGCCCCACCCCCCTCCGCCCCTGTTGGTCGATATCGTATCCAATTTGCGGCTGTTTGCAGTCGGAAAGAATGTGCAAGTAAAAGAGGGAGAATCGTATGATAGAGAGAAAGAGAGAAAAGAGAGAGAAAGGAAGAGTTCCTTCCTGAAGAGATGATCAGCGACCGAATCAGGTTCGGATACTAATTAAATTAATAATAATTATTACGTGAGAATTATTTCTGGCCGCTCGGTCGAACCGTAGTCATGAACTCGTACAGTTGGTCGCTGTCGCCAATGGTAACGGGGATTAACGACTGCGGATCGTACGGAAGCGTCGAGGCGTTCGACGGTACGAAGCTGAGCGGCGGACTCTACCAGACGGAAGTAACCAACGGTCCTCTGATCATCACCCCGTCTTCCGTGTCGGCCCTCCTGCACCAGCGATCCGGCGGACACCGCGGCGACGTCGGTTTCGCGCCGGGAACGGACCCCGGAACCCCGGCCGGCGGAGGGCTCCTCGGGCATGCAGGCGGCGAAGATCGCTTCGTCCTACTGCCGAACGAAGGGCCCCCCCCGCCGCAGCAGCAGCAGCAGCAGCAGCAGGGAGTCCCGCATCATCACCGGTCGGATAGCAACCACTGTCGAGTGGGCGTCTATCCGTCGTCGACGTCGTGCTTTCAGAGGCTGGGCCCGGACGGGGGCGTCGGCGCCGATGCCGCCGCCGCCGCCGTCGGGGGCCCGGCGGCTCGAAGAGGGGAGGGAGCCCCCGAGAGCGCCCCCGTCGTCGCCGCCGATGGGTCCCACAAGGACTGCAAAGACGGAGCGGGCGTCTACGGCGACATGTGCAGGCAGCCTCTGACAGGCGTCGCCGCGTCACTGAAGCTGAACGTCGCGGACAACCAGGATGCGATGCCGGGCCCTTATCAGAACAGCGAAACAGAGACGGGTGAGTCGCCTTTAACCCCTTAACCGGCCAATTATTTCTAACGCAATGTAAAATGGACAGGTGTTACTCGGGACGGCCGGTTAAGGGGTTAAAATTCACGACACATTGCATTTTACCAAGGCACTGGCATAGCTAGGAAAAAATGCCGACCGCAGCAAAACACCAGTCCCTTTCTTTTGCTCCTCCCTTCCTTCCTTCGTTCCTCCCCTCTTCTTCCTTTACCATGCCCTCCTCTCAGTGTTTAATCTAGGCCGTTTCCGGGGAGAAAATTGCCCTTTTCCCCTCCGGAAATTTCAAATCCCCCCCGGAAATTTTGGAATACTACATGGACTAACAGCGGCCCCTAGCAGAATTCCCCCCGGCTTTGTCAGTTCCCTCCACCCGGCTTTTTCAATTTCCCCGCTGGATTCCAGGAGTCTAGATTAAACACTGCCTCCTCTCCCTCCCCGCCCTTCTTTAACGGGGCAGGCGGCGGCGCTATGGGGGTGGGTCCGCGGGTCGGACCCAGCCAGCCTCGGGCAGGGGCACCCGAGCAAATCTTGCAAATCCGCAGAGAAATTTTGAATTTGGGGGAGGGAGGGCTTGTCTGAGCCGAGTCCTGGTTGTGTAGATTGCATTGGACCCACCCAGCCAACAACAAAACCCGGCGCCGCTCCTGAGTCCGTCGGGGATCCGTGGGCATCAGTCCTGAACATTTCTATAAGTCACAACGCTCATCGGTGAATTTAAACGCATTTTAGACGCGCAAAAAGACACCTGAGAATGTTGGGATGTGTAAGGGCGTAAGACACGGGGGCGGCGGGGGCGGTTCCCCAATAATTAGTAAGCGGAGGATTATCAATTACCCCCCAATGTTTTGTGCCTTATGGTAACCTTTTTTGCTCATCAGGGTATTTGGTCAGGGAAAAATATAAGGATGACGTTTTTTGCTTGTCAAGACTTTTTGGGAGACGAAAAGGGGGTCTGGCCTGACTTGATCGACGATTCTACCCCCTCACCCCCAATGTTGACGCCAGGTTTACGCCACTGGGGATGTATCACTTTCTTCCCTGTAGACGTTAAAAAGATCAGGTTATAGCAACACCCCTCGTAATGTTAGTCCTTGGCCTTGGGTCTGGCATAAAAAGGACTCCTTAAGGACAAGTATCAAGTCCTTGGTCCTTGTCCTGGTCTTCAAGGTTGAGTCCTTGGTCTTTGTTCTGGCCTTGAGGGTACAGTCCTTAATAACATCTTTTGGACCTATACCGTATACTATTATACTATACCTGGCCTACCCCCCACACCACCCCAAGCAATTTTCTTATCGGATTTACACGATTTGCCCAAGTGCATGATCCTGGGCCGACCGACTGGAGAAATTGCTCCAGTTTACTCCATGTAGCTACCCCACTGTACTAAGGGCAAAGGTCATTTCGAACCCTAACTTACTTAACCTGACTGCTTATCTCTGCAATAGCTATTATTATTATTATTATTATTATTATATTATTATTATTATTATTTATTATTATTATTATTACTATTATTATTATTATTATTATTATTATTATTATTATAAGTATTAAGACCCGGTTATGTGGCCTTCGCGTGGTCAAAATTCCGGGGTTAAGCGGCCGTGTCAGGATTGTGGCCGTTCTAGCGGCCACCTAACTTTTAGCTACCAACTGAACCAAGAATACAGGAAATTAACTGCAATTGAAATATACCAACGTGCTTAGTGATCCTCGAAGTTGAATAGGGAACTGTGTTTTTTTGAAAAAAATGTCAATATTGTAAGAAATAAATAAGGAAAAATTGAGAAATTATTATTGAATTATACTAGAATTTATTAAAAAAGGGATTAAAGGGCCTTCCACAAAATGTCTTTTTCTTGACGAAAATGAAATTATGTCTTAAATTTTACTATTGATACTAAATTAATGCATGAACATGCGTCGAATTTGATAAAAATTTACTGCGGCACGCATCGATTTCCGACGAAATCGATATATGCATAAAAAAATAACCGCTTTCCGAAATGATAACATAAAGTATAACTCCTTAGCAGCTCCGCCCCCAAAGGCCGGAATATAAAGGTGGAGGCCTGTGCAGCCCGGCCGGCTTAGAGCACATTCTACCGTGCCCAATAAACTCCACCCACCAGCTGAGATAAATATTCCTTCCATCAGTTAATAGTCACTATTAGTCAGTCAGTCAGTCAGTCACTGTAAATAGAAAGACAGAGAGAGACAGAAAAACGCGCACAGAGAGAGCCAGACAGAAAGACAGAAAAACAGAGAGGGTTGGAAAAGTAGACAGACTGAGACTGAGAGAGATACAGACAGAGAGCGAGAGAGAGAGAGAGAGAGAGAGAGACAGGCGAAGAGAAAAAGATACAGACAGAGAGAGAGACTCAGAGATGGAGAGAGACAGACAGACGTGGCTAGACAGACAGACATACAGAGAGACAGATAAACAGAGATGGAGAGAAAGAGGGAGAGAGTGATTGGATGACAGAGATGAAGAAAGAGAGAGAGAGAGAGAAAGACAGAGAAGGGGAGATGGAAAGAAGGATAGAGAGACAGAGAGGCATAACAGAGAAAGGAGACCGGGACACAGAGGAATAGACAGAGAGGAATAGACAGAAAAAGAGAGAGAGCGAGAGAGAGAGGGAGACAGACAGACAGACCTTGAGAGAATGACAGGGAGAGAGTGAGAGAGGAAAGATACACCGAGATAAAGAGCTACAGTCAGAGATAGACCGACAGACAGGCAGACAGACAGAAAGATAGACTGACTGCTGACTCACTGACTGACCGACCGAGCGGCTGGATGGCTGGCTGCGAAATGAAGAGGGACACCAACCCATAGACCGACATAAAAACAGGCAGTCTAATATACAAACAGAAGTTTGAAAGCATTCAATTTAACACTTCTTATGTGCGTGTTTGGGTGCATACATGTGTGTGGCTTCTTCCCTTTTCAACCCGGGCGGAAGTGCCTTCGTAAGCCTATATCATATAAAATTTAGGAGTAACGGCAGCTAGGGAATAACGTGGACGATTTGACGAATAATTGGAAAGTTATAGTCTAAGTTATAGCTGCATCAAGGCTGCCAATTAAGACATGGCTTGAACAAAGGGTAATTTACATGCTTGGGCTTCAACACCTTGCCCGCGTTTATTAGTAATCCTCTTTAACTTGAATGTGACCGACAGGAGAGATAAACAGAGATACAGAGACAGACAGACAGATTGCATTGAATTGAACTGGCTTCCTTCAACCTTAGTTGACCGTCATATTATTTGTTATCCTCTTTAACTTGAAATTGACTGACAGGAGAGATAAACAGAGAGACGGAGACGAACAGACAGATTGCCTGAATTGAACTGGCTTCCTTCAACCTTAGTCGACCGTCATATTATTTGTAATATTATGCGACATTATTAATGTTCCTACGTAGGTTGCTTAACTATAAAACAACGGAATCTCTATTCATAAACCTGATTAATCACAATCCCGATTCACATAAATTTTGCTGCCAGCGGAAAGTGAGAAAGAG
>CM030862.1:9562805-9587805 GCA_018105865.1 Metaphire vulgaris | reverse complement strand
GCAAAAAATAACCAAAGTCTCAAAAAATAATCCCATTTGTAGAGCGCTTCGAATCTTTTCCATAGGCGCTATGGAAAAACCTCTCGTCTTTCTTTATTGAAAGATCGATCGATGCACATACATAGATCGTTTGAACGATTAATAATAATGTGATTTTAAGTGGTTTAGGTAGGCTAAGTTTGCAAGAAATTTGAAAACCACTGATGTTAACGTCTTCGCATTCAATAACCTAAAGTTTATCTAGATAGTATTTGAATCCGTTCACTGTTTCAACTGTGTTAATCCAATACCTCTTCCAAGTTGTTCCATTTGTCCACAACCCTTGCACTAAAAAATGTTTTTCTTTTTGACCCAACCCTCTGCTTAAACATTTTGCACTTGTGGCCTCTTGTGCTGCTATAGTGTGCCAATGTAAAGAATGAACAACATTACTTTTATTGTCATTATTTTTGTATGTTTCTATCAAATCCCCTCTTTCTCTTCTTGGGTTTTCTAATGTTGTCAGTCCACAATATTGAAGTCTTTTTCGTAGCTTAAATTATTGCACCCATTGACCATCTTCGTTGCATCGTCTTTGCAATTTTTCTAAAAGTTTCTATATCTTTTTCAAGAATGGTTTCCAAGCCTGAACACAGTATTCCAGATGAGGCCTTACTAATGACTTCAAAGTTTAATGATTATCTCTTTGTCAGGACTCACAATTGTCCTTTTCACCATTCCCAACATTTGGTTTCCCTTTTTGCTGCCTCCATGCATTGGTGAGATGGATTCATACTGTAAATGGGTGATTATCCCCAAGTCTCTTTCTTTTCTGAATGTGCTTAGAACCTTCCCTAAAGAATATTCATTACCATTATTAGACTTCCCAACATGCATTACTTTTTGTTTATCAATATTGAAAAGCATCTGCCAGTCCACAGACCACTGAAACAATAGTTAGATCTTCAGATAAAATTTTTGCATCATCCTCCGAGTCTATATTTCTGCATAACTTTGTGTCATCGGCAAACTTTGAAATTTTGGACAGTAATCCTTCATCGATATCATTTATATATATTAGAAAAAGTAATGGCCCATACATTGAGCCCTGAGGCATCCACTGATAACTCTTGCCCATTGCGAATGGCCTCCCTAATGCCAACCTTCTCTTCTTCCCTTCAACCAATTTTCAATCCATCTGAGAATATTGCCCTTTATTCCACAGGACTTCAGTTTGGCAGAAATACTATATAGGGGTACTTTATCAAAAGCTTTGGCAAAACTAAATATATTATGTCTACTCCATTGCCCTTGTCTAGATTATCAAAACCTCCTCCAGAAAGTCCAACAGGTTGGTTGGCATGAACGCCCCTTTGTAAATCCATGCTGACTATCTTTAACAATTTTATGCCTAGTCAAATGTTCCAAAATGCTTTCTTTCAGTATTTTTTCCATAACTTTACCGATTACAGATGTTAGGCTCACTGGTCTGTAATTGCTTTTTCACTTCGTTTTCATTTCTTGAACAGTGGGCTGACAGTGGCGTCTCTCCAGTCTTGTGGTACTACAACCAGTTCTGAGTGATTCATTGATTATCAAAGCAATTGCATGATCCTATTTCATTTCGAACCTCGTAAAGAAACTTTGGATAAAGACCATCTAATCCTTGGCTCTTGTCTGTCTTTAAATTTGTCAAAACCTTGATAACACATTCTTTTGTATAACACTATCCTGTTAGTATTTCTTCTTCATTTCAATCAAACATAATTTTGGCTTTCAAAAATAGTATTTGTATGCAGCCTCTGTAAATACTGAACAAAAATAGTTATTTAGAATCTGTGCAGTTTCTAAGTCGTCTGTTATTGCAGATCCTGCGCTGTCCAAGAGTGACTGTGTCCTTTCGTCTCAACTTTCTATTACAATATTTTAGAAACTTTTACTGTTCTGTTTTATCCCAGTGTTAATCTACCTTCAAAATTTGCAATAGCCATCTTGTTAGTAACTGCTGATGCTTTTCTTTTCTGAGTATACTGTTCCTCCAAGATCTTAAGTCTGTGCTGATTCTGCTAATTTCCATTTACTTGCATAATCTGAGTTTACTTAGTTTACTCACGCTTTGTTTTTCGCCCTTCAAGATATTGCACTTCTCTTGTTATAGTAAAAAGAAGTTTGTTATTAATTTTCTTCTGTTTGGGAGACTTCAATTTCTATGACTTTGGACATACATTTAAAATATGCTCCAGCCTTCTCAACATGAGTGTCCAAATGTTATTGCCCTCTCCAAATCCATTTCTGTAATCATGCAACTATTGATCAGGTCATATTGGATATCCAAAAAAGTTTTTATCATCTATCCAGAAACTGCTTTTGATCGTTTAATATTAATCGATTGATTATTTTAATAAATTTTTCATGGCTTGGTTTGTTTATTGCATATTATGATACGCGCACCGTTTTGCAAATATTTCAACCAGCACATTTCGGATAATGCTGGTCTACCACAGACATGCAACGAACTTTTTCCAGACACCACGACCATCGGAGCGGGATTTTTCGTAGACTAACATCTTACGTTCTGCATTGACTTGTCAACGTTGTTGGCAGCACTTTGACTTTGGCCTTGGCCATGATGCGGCGCTATAGAAATGTCAAGAACGATTACGATAACGATGGACATGGGCTGGGTCCACCCATGGGTTGGGTCGGGTTTGGTTGAGTTGGGTCACAGTTTTTTAATTTTTGGTGGGTTGGATTGGGTTGGGTTAATGTATTGGTGGGTTTGGTTGGGTTGTAACAAGCAACCCAACATGAACTTGGGGCCGTCCATAACTGACGTCACGCGATTTTGGACCATTTTTGACCCCTCCCCTCGTCACACTTCGTCACAAAAAGCCAGACCTCCCTCAAAAAGACGTCACAAAGCGCTGACCCCCTATGTTCCATGTTAAAATTACACAATCTTTGAAATTTTAAAATCGTATATTGTTTAAAACAACTTAGCAACGTTTAAAATCTTATAAAGTTTACAAATCTTAGAAGAAATGTTTTAAATGGTGTACGGACATAAGCCCCCTGGACATAAGTCCCCGGACATTATTCCCCGGACATTAGCCCCCAGACATAAGCCCTCCCAAAGCAAAGGGTTAGTAGAATTAACGAAACTGTATGATATCTATCTAAACTATCCCGACTATATCATTTTGGATATCTATCAATAATAATAATAAATTTATCCTGTGTCGGTTAGGGTTAGTGCACCCGCCTTTAGGGTTATCAAATGGGTTAAGAACATACTAAACGGTATTATATCTATCTAAAGTATCATAACGAAAGTATTCCGACTGGGGTACGGACATAAGCCCCCTGGACATAAGCCCCCGGACAAAAGCCCCCGGACATTAGCCCCGGACATAAGCCCCTCCCAAAGCAAAGGGTTAGTAGAATTAACGAAACTGTATTATATCTATCTAAACTAACCCGACTACAGTTTGGATATCTATCAATTTTTATCCTGTGTCGGTTAGGGTTAGTGCACCCGCCTCTAGGGTTATCAAATGGGTTAAGAACATACTAAACGGTATGATATCTATCGAAAGTATCATAACGAAAGTATCCCGACTATATAATTTATGGACGTCATTTATGGACGGCCCCTTGACATTGTGTTACTCAAACAACCCTGCTTGTATTTCAGCCAGCTCAGCTCAGTCTGAGCGAGACTTTTAGTCTGTTGAACGTTTCTTCACTTACTGCTTACGATCAAATACGTTTTTAACAAATTTTAATGCATGGGTTTGGTTGAATTTGACTAGTGATGGGTTGGCTTGCGTTGTCATGTAGCCCAGTTTCCGTGGGTTGGGTTGGGTTTGAAAAGTGATGGGTTGGATTGCGTCAGATATTTTCAATTTTACGTGGGTTGGGTTTGGTTGATGTTTTTTTGGGTTGGGTTTTAAAAAATGAACCCAAGTCCATGTCTGGTCTACCATGCAAGAAAGATAATTTGCGATTCCAACAACGTCATCCCGATATCGCACATTAATGGGCAGTAATCAGAACGAAAGTTCTTACTGAGCAGAAAGCATTCGCAGAAAGGCCAAAAAATCGCCTTAACGAAATTTCTAGGCAATAGCGACTATCACAATTAGTTGTAACTGTTTTGGCGTAAATACCGAGATTAAAAATTAAAAATTGTCTGTCCATTAACTTCGCTAAAACCTTGTAGGCCTACATGATATATAGCGTTCATTGTGTTGCAAATCTGCCTCACGTTGCCTGTAACAAACTGCATCAGGAACATATAGGTAGGCAGTTAAGAAGGTAGTTTAGTGCAGTGGCGTAGGCAGGTCAAGTTCCAACGAGGTGCGGAAATATGAAAGTGCCGCCAGTGCGGCCCGTGTTAAAGTAAAAAAATTAGATTGCTAATGTCTCCAATAGTTCCGCCCCTCGGAGGAATGCATGCAACATTTCAACCTGTAACATGATGCCTATTGGTATCTAAACAGTAATTTGAAACGCATAATAATAATAATTATTCACTCTCTCTCTATCCGTCACTAAATCTGTATTTTTTGTCAGTTTTATTCTCTCTGTCTCTGTCTTTATCTGTTTTTCTCTTTCTCTGTCTGTCTCTCTCTTTCTGTCTCTCTCTCCCGCGCCGCGCCCTTGTGCTAGTTCATGGGTTACCCGCTTATCTGACAGTGTAGGTTGAATTCAATTGTATCCATCGCCTGTGCATACTGGCGTTCGATCCGATAACGGTCGCTTGTGTCGTGGGCAGATGATTCTTCGATCGCTTGTCGTATTATATCTGCCAGGGATTTTCCTACACCCCACCCCTGTTTTGGACAGACACCTTAGCCCTAAACCCTTCCCAGTTTAAAAGAATCAATGTCAATGGGTGGTCGCTTAAGATAAGCAAAGATCCAGCTGGCGATCAACCCTCAACACTTCAGTTTAGACCATGCATAGCGGTCAGCGGAGTATCGTTGATTGAACTTGATTCAACGTCAAAATAGGAAATTGCGAATCGACCTGCTAACATAGCCTAATCTACAGTTACATAATCGATAAGGAATTGATATTAAGATAAACACTCGGCCAATTCGCACTACAAGTCAAGTTCATGAAGTCACTCTCCCCTCACTGTGACAGGAAAATTCATTAATCGATACGAACAGATAACGCATTCACAGAAAATCAGCCAGATGCCTTGATAAGACCCCGAGAGCGGAAGATTTCCCAAAATCGCTCCAGCAATGGTTTAACGCAGACAGGCAGATTTAGTTATAGCCTATACTCAATCCGCCCGATACGGGGAGGTAAGGCACGATACGGAGAGATAAGGCTTCATCAGACATTCTGCCAGAGGAATTTTTAACGGTAGTGACAGGCGGTCCTCAATAGATTCTTTACTACTAGTAATCTAGTATGATACTATTGTACCTTTGGAACAAAAGTCTAACGAAAGTCTTGTATAATTATGTCAAACTGGGAGACAGCCGGTCTATTTGGAACGGGTGTGTATATATATAGTCCGACCAACGCGCGCACAGTCACAGACGGTCATCGTATTCGTTGCGCAAGCATTGCTGTCTAAGCCGAAATTTTGAAGAAAAGCTATCTACACGTGACGTTGACACATCTGAAGATTTTCTGAACAGACATGGAGCCAAATCATTTCTATCGGGTAAGAAAAACTGTTTCATCTGCACTTTACGATTATAAAATATCCAGATGTCAAGATCGTAATGTGACTGTGTACTTAACATTTCAAAACAAATATGCATTGAAAAACAGAAACTCAGATAGGCCATCAGAGTCATTATTGTTGACCGGCAGGCAAAGCAGGCAGTGCCTAGGGCGCCAAGATCCAAGAGGCGCCAAGCCATTTTAGCCAAGAGATTTAATTACAACGTCTATTTTTATTTAAGATCAAAACGTTCGCTTATGGAACAGATTAAATAATAATTATTGTTTGTTTCATTCAAGTTATTCCGATTCAATTCATATTGGAAGTTGAATATTAATAACGGTATAACATATGACTCTTCTGTTTTAGCGCACTTTTTGACTGATTCATCATTGGAGGAGTAACCGTGATGCCACAGGGGTCCGAGTGGGGAGGAGCAGAGGGCTCCAAAGTATGCTTTGCCTTGGGCGCCATTTTGGCTAGGGCCGGCCCTGATTATTGTCACTATATGTACTAGTCTATTAGTTGCGAAAGCCTTACAGATTCGTGGGATTGATTCATGAGTCGGTGAGCAGCAACACTGCATGGGCGATTAACGTAATTTTTGCCAGGAAGGGGAAAAAGGTTTATTGGAATAATAATTTTTTACCAAAATAAACCAAGGAATAATTAGTAATAATTTTCAAATCCTATAAAGATAAAAATTCCGACAAGCAAATGGAAAAGGGTTATCACATTTCAACTTAAAGAATTTGAAATAATATGCCGGGTAAAAATAATATATTTAAACGATGAATGTACTATTTTTACATTAGAAAATTACTGCAAATCAGTCGACCAGAGCCCATCGAATGGTTGCCGCTGCGTTGAATAAATATTAACGGCTACACTTAGGCCTACGTAATGTATACCTTTTTAGCTTAATTTTTAGATATTTATCTTTTAGCTCTGGATCACAGAATTCACCTCCGGCAAAAAAGAGGAAATTCACTCGCTGGAATCAAGAGCATACACGGACCGTTTGTCAATATTTTCATCGACACATATCGGAAAACGCTGGTCTACCTTGTAAGAAAGATATTCTGCGTTTCAAGGAGCGGCACGCAGATATCGTACATGACTGGACAGTCATACGAACCAAAGTTCTTAACGAGCAAAAAGCCTTTGCAAAAAGGAAACAAATTCGCCTTGACGAGTTCTCGATGCAATAGTTAATCTGACAGTTAGTGGTTATAGTTTCGGCCCAATAATAATAAATAACAACAATGTTTACAGTGGTTCAGAAGGGTATCCCCTGTTTCAGTAGCGGATCTAGCGGGGGGTCAGGGGGGGCAGCTGACCCCCCTGACGTGATTTTTGAAGGAAAGTGGCCTGTTTTCAGAAATAATAATGTAATATTGTTTTGGTAAATAAACAGGGCAATGTGCAGCGACGCCAGTGAAAAAGCAAAAAAAAAGGTCGTCACTACGTTCGTTTTTAGAGTTGCAACTTCGAAATTTTGTGCGGAGAGCAAAAAAAAAGGTCGTCAGGAAATTTTGGCCTGAATTTCTCAAAATTTGACCCCCCTGGTCCAAAATCCTGGATCCGCCACTGCCCTGTTTTGGAACCACTATATTTAGCCCATCCAATCTAGTATACTATAGTACCAAGGTTTATTTTGAAATCATCCACACTAGATACCATTACTACCTTCTCATCCAACTCATTACATCTGTCCAACACTCGCACTAAGCAAATTCTTTTGTATCTCCCAATCCGCTTCTTAAACAGTTTCATGCTGCATTCTCGGTACCATCATATTGTTTAGTTGTAAATAACCTTCTCTTGGTACATCCACTTTGTTTGTTAGTGTTTTGTAGTCTCAATTAGATCCCCTCTTGTTCTTTTTTCCAAAGTTGTCAATCCACAGCGTTTTAGTCTTTCTTAGTAGTTTATTATCGTGATGAGTTGTTTGTAGATTACATGATCGGTAATTTGCTGTTGCTAACCAGTGTCAAGTCAAAGGTGATTTGTTTCGGTAAGGTAACAAGGTGGTTGTTATGCATTGAAGGTCATTTGAATCAAATATATATGACCTTGGATTCTATGTGTAAAAGGGGTGAAAGATTTTGTAGAATTGTATTTGATAAGGGGAAGTTTTATGTTCTATTTGTTATTTGGATTTATGGATTGCACTTTTGGATTAAAAAATTGCATGATGATTTTGTGGATCGTTCTAAGTAGTGTTTTGGGTTAGTGTGAATAATTATTTTTTGTGTGTGTTGATCTGCAGTGACATTGATTGGCTGCTTATTGAAATTGGTTAATGTTTTGTGTTAGTGCGGAGATTAGTTTGTGCTGCTGTGTGTTAGTAGGCAATGACATTGTTTTGCTGTTTCTTTTGTTTATTGGTAAACAAAGAAATTGATTTGATTTAGAGTGAGGACAAGGAACATTAGTTATGGAATTATATTTTCATTGATTATAAAAAGATCCTTATGTGCATTGTGCAATAGTTGTTTTTGAGAGATGTCTCATGTTTCTGTTTGGGTTTGATCATTAAGGAATGGAGATGAGAAAATAGTAAATTTGTTGTGTGTTATGATTTTTTCAGATTTTATTGGGTGTGTTTTCTAGATTAGCGGCAAATATTAAATAATATTTGGAGAGAACCAGTATATTTGTTGTGTGTTATTGTTCAAGCATAAAAAGCATTAGTACGTACAGTTGTTTATCCGAGATCTGATGAATACTATGGACAATACATTAATCATTACATTTGATTTATTTCGTAGTATTATTTGTTTTGACAATGAATAAATATACTGTTTAGATATCTTTTCCAATGCCAGTAAGAGCTCATGTTTTGATGTCTTGAATAAAGTTGCTGGTTGGGTGTATTTCTGTGTTTTACTGTCAGAATACTTATTGGTTTTGTTAAGTAAGGCAGATATTTAGATTGCTTTGATTTATTGTTTTTTTGTGTATAGGTTAACAGAAGCTGCTTAGTGCTTTTTGATTTAATTGACAGGGGAAAATGAACCTTGTAAAGTGAAATGTCAATTGAGTATGAAAAGTCTTGTTTAAAGGACTTATTGTGCTCATGACGTCACGTTTTATATGTCTTAATAAATGATTATAATTGGAAAGAGTTGTCTTTCGTAATGTAATCGATCACGGCGCTATAGCTAATTTAGGCCTAGATGGAGGCGGTTTGACGCGAACAGTTTCTTTTATGGAAAAATACCTTACCGATAAACAAGTCCCAGTATTTTGATGATAGGGCGGCTTTTGGGCTACTTTGTCGACCAATGGTTCAGTTCCTATGGTTGGGATTGTCATGATTAGTTCAATTACCTTTAATACTAAATTAATTAATTAATTAGATATACAGTATACTTACTTACTTATATATAGTATCTACAAATGTTTGTACTAACAACCTCTGGGCGACCAATTGTTGCGGGATTTGATACAATTTCTGGCAAAACTCGTTGTGGGTCTCCGTCTGGGCGCTTACATCTCCGAGCTGGTTCAGGAAAAATTATTTCACGGACTCTCTTGCAAACTCGGACCAGCTCGCCTTGCACATTATTCCATGATCAATGACAAGTTCTATGTATGTATTATATCCACTTTGTAAGCCCTTTCCGTCCATTTTATATTATATATATGCGTCCATTACATAGACACATATAAGTATATATGCATATAAAGCTATAGATAGAAGAGTGCAGTGGTAACAACTTTGAAACTTTGAAAACTTAGAGCAGAATACACATATATATATATATATATATATATATATATATATATATATATATATATATATATATATATATACATACACATATATTATCTCCATTTTTGAAGCCCTATCCATCCACTTTCAGAAGTTTGGCAATGAACGGAGCAACGAAGGCAGTTATATATATATATATATATATATATATATATATATATATATGATAAGCATTTCTATACATTTCATATAGCATAAATACATGCTATATATATGCTGTCATATACATGCTGCCAGGTATATATCATACTAATATTATATAATTATGCTGCTTTAATATATATATATATATATATATATATATATATATATATGTATATGAGACTATACATGATAAGCATTTCTATACATTTCATATAGCATAAGTACATGCTATATATATGCTGCCATATACATGCTGCCAGGTATATATCATACTAATATTATATAATTATGCTGCTTTAATATATATATATATATATATGTATATGAGACTAAGTATGCTGTTGTATCTATATATGTGCTGTCATAATATATCATGTATGTTGTTGATATATATATATATATATATATATATATATATATATATATATATATATATATATATACACACATATATATATATGTGTCATAAATATTATCGGCACACATATGCGCATAATATGTATAGAGATTATATACGGTATATATAGTTATTTTTAATGCACTTAATATATATAGCCTTATAATATATGTATATATGGTGATATGATCAGCATATTATATGGATTAGCAGCATATCCGATTGCCGCGCAGATAGCACATTTATCATTATCTATTTTCATAAAGGCCTATGCTTTATTAAATATTGCATATTATATTTTTATACTTGCTGTCACATATATATCATATTATATATTAGTGGCATTTACAGTATACATAAATACGTATATGCGCATAATATAAATATATATTAAATGATTATCATATGTTTGAATATTTATAAGTAGACCGTTTCCGTGAGGGGAAATGGTCTTTTCCCCTGGATATTTCAAATTCCCTGCCCCGGAAATTTTGGCAAACTACATACTTACAGCTCTCCCACAGACCCCTAGCTGACTTTACCCCCGGCCTTGTCAGTTTCCCCGTAGTCCATGAGTCTAGATTACCCACTTACTTACTTACACTGACATATAGGCCTATATATAGGCCCTATATTTATAGTAATAACAGCTTATTTTATCCTCTTGTACGGTTTAGCTAGCTATGGTAGGCCTATATATAATTTTCTCTATTGATACCCCATTAGAGGGCCGGCCCTTTTACCGTGCAATCGTCGAAAACATTTCAGTATAGGAAAATGCACGGGAAAAGGGCCGGCCCTTTTATACGGGTTTTATGGTTTAGTTTTGGATAAGGTGGCCGTGCATTTTTGTTATACTATGTGTTTCTAATAATTTTTCAAAATCGCTTCATCCATACTTAGACAGTACCTTTCTAAGTAATTTATCCAAATTTTGATGAAATATATATGATGCATCATTCGTGGATGATGATTTATTAAAACGGCCACTTTCCTAATTGATTTATTGTAAGGCCACCTAATCTGGGAAATAGCGTTATTATTATTATTATTATTATTATTATTATTATTATTATTATTATAGGGTTTAGAGTGGTTCAATAGGATTTGACCTGTTCGATTCATTCACATTATGGTGTTGCCAGTGTTTAATCTACTAATCTAGACTCCTGGACTCGGGGGGGGGGGACTGACAAAGCCGGGGGAGAACTGACCAAGCCTGGGGAATTCTGCTAGAGGGCTGCTGTTAGTCCATGCAGTATGCCAAAATTTCAGGGGAGAATTTGAAATTTCCGGGGGGAAGAAAGAGCAATTCACCCCGGAAACGGCCTAGATTAAACACTGGGTTTTGCATGCTGTGTAATCTTATCCTTTGCCCTATTGTCCTCTAGTAGGTTTATTCTTGTATTCTCCTTTGTCTCCTTGCCTTTGCGTTTACAAATAACAGCAAAACTTTGCAGCATAAAATGCCACGAATGCCTGTTTCATTCAGTTAATGTATACTAGTTGCCTCTCCTTTTACCTTTTACCTTATTCTACAGTCTAAACTCTAAAAGATATAAATGGCTAATAAAGTGAAGCAATTTCAAGACAAATGTCAGAATCCCAGAAAGTGTTAACGTTAACCAAAGGTAGTCATTGACTGCTTTGTTAATCGTATCTGAAGAACTCATTGAGTGCTTGGTGGCCCTGAAAAAATAATATCGTATCTTTTTCAAATGTCTTTGTTGTCGTAGTCTGTGTGAACAGTTCATTAAGTTAACCCTTAACCGTGTATTTAACTGCAACTCAGTGTAAAATGGACGGATATATCCGGGATCCCCAGTTAAGGGGTTAAGCTATTACGACATACGCATTTATATTAATGGCGTATATATTTTTTCACGACGACGTCGGTATGACGTCATTCTGTTTGTGAAATGCGTCAGCATGACGTCATGTACGAATACATTGACAAGAAGGACCCCGCGGTGTCGTCATATGAATAAACTTGCGCGTGTGTCAGTTTGCGCGTGTGTACAAACAACAGTCTTTCATAGACCACTAATAAATAACCTTAAATGAAAATGAAGTCTTTCTGTTAATCCGATTTAGGTACATTAAGAAGCCATAACATCCATAAAACCATGCACTTTAGATACATGTATGGGGCCTATGGTGAAACGTGGGTGTAGTTTCTGCTCGTTAGTTCGTGGTGTAACCAGGGTTATTTCTAGGATTATCAATTTTGGGCTGTCGGTATATTTTGGGAGTCCCTGACAAAAAGTCTGACAAAGGTCATCCCAGGCTAAAGTTGGGAGTGTTGGGTGTGGAGTGTCGATCTCAGATTCGGGGGGGAGCGGTGATGGGGGGGGGGGTGTTAGATGGTGTAGAACATCCCTAGATGTAACTCTCTTGTATAGATGATGACAATGCTTAAGGTTGAAGAACCTAGCGAGCACGTTAGAGAGCCGACCACTGCCTCAAACAAGCCTTTTTATTATATATTCAATCTGTCAATCATAATATTCCATAGCCATTCAAAGCTAAACAAGCGGTTAACATATCAAATCAACTTAAACAACTTAATGATATATCTACTCTAACGAATCAGTATAACAAGCAATGCTATTTTATAACAATAACGCACGGATAGTGATTGATTTGTACAGGGGCGTAGCAGCCATATGGACAACCTGGCCAAATGGCCTATACTCTGAATTAGTAAAAAGTAAAGAGGTTCGCCCATACTCGATTTCGAGCGTTGAGCCCGGCGCTGATCTCCGGTGTCAGGCAAGCAGCGACGCAGATGGCTGAAGCCATTAATCTAGAGTAGTTTGCCATTGCTTTCTCTAGACCCGCGTTTTACCTTCGCAGCCACAGCTGCTACTCAGTTAGCACTGCCCTCTAGCGAATGAAGGCTGAGTCGACCTTAGGGCTCCTGCGGGAATCGAACCCGCGATCTTCTGCTCCATCGTCCAGTGTTGTTACCACTCTGCTAACTTCCCGCCCCTTCTGAAGTAGAGTAACTCGCAATTAAAGTCGCTATGGCACGCATCGGAACTCACAGTTTATTTCTAATGCTATTGAAAAGCCTCTGCGACTGGAGCTCCGGCCAGGGGCATAGCCAGGAATTTGATTGGAGGGTATAATGTAATCTAGGTATAAATCTTTAAAAACGTTGAAACTCTTAAAAACACAATAAAAATTTGAAGGTAGCCTGATTTTGGGGGGTGCATATACCGATATACCCCCCAGTCGCTGCCCCCTTGCTCCGGCCCGGACTCGCTGGAGGTGGATGGGGGTTATCCAACGACGCCAACAAGACATTACAGTTGGGGAAAGGGGATGTGAGTATCTGCCTGCCCTGACTACGACTGTGAAACAATATTGTCGACATGAAGTATTTCCATTTGTTTTAACCCCTTAACCGTGTATTTAACTGTAACTCAATGTAAAATGGGCGGATATATCCGGGATCCCCAGTTAAGGGGTTAATTAAGGCGCTCTACGTTGCTTAGCGCCAGCGCGTGATAAAACTGCACTCGTATATAAATCGTTCATCGAAACCGAGCAATTCATCTGGTGCGGTTTGCTCTTCCAAATCGCATTATTCAACCCGATGCATTTGTCGCGCGCGCAAACGTCCGACTCCGCGACTGACTGAGCATTCTGTTAAAGGAAACGACGCCGAGGAACAAAACAACAGCACGCCAGAGTCTGTCTAGATGCTCGAAATATCCGTCGCGGGTATCGCCCGTTATAGTATAGGTTCGATTCCTCTCTATCTCTCTCTCTCTCTCTCTCTCTCTCTCTCTCTCTCTCTCTCTCTCTCTCTCTCTCTCTCTCTCTCTCTCTCTCTCTCTCTCTCTCTCTCTCTCTCTCTCTCTCTCTCTCTCTCTCTCTCTCTCTCTCTCTCTCTCTCTCTCTCTCTCTCTCTCTCTCTCTCTCTCTCTCTCTCTCTCTCTCTCTCTCTCTCTCTCTCTCTCTCTCTCTCTCTCTCTCTCTCTCTCTCTCTCTCTCTCTCTCTCTCTCTCTCTCTCCTCCTGGCTGCTGCACGGTCCGCCGGAACCCGGCCTCGCCGCCCGCTCGCCCCGGCCCCGCGTCTGTCGTCGGGGCCCTCGCGGAGCCGAACGGTCTTCGAGCAGGGCCCGGGCGAGCACGGTTTCAATTAGACGCGTCGGCCGATGTTTCGTCGCCGGCGTCCATGTGCGCGATAATGCGCGCAGGGCCCCGGTCTCTCCTTCCTCCACAGCCCCGCCATGCATGCCGAGAGAGAGAGAGAGAGAGAGAGAGAGAGAGAGAGAGAGAGAGAGAGAGAGAGAGAGAGAGAGAGAGAGAGAGAGCAGCGCCGACCGACCGACCGGCCGTCCGCCAGATGGCGTAACGCGGACGGGGCATAAATCTCACCGTGCGGCGTCGTGTTGATATCGACGGCGTTTGATGTGTTGAATTGACGGACGATGTATATGAGAGATACGTGGAGAAAACGGGGGGAGTGGGGGTGGGGGGAAGAGGAGGGTGAAGAGGGGAAGAAGAGGCTGGGGGGGAGCCAGGAAGGGCGATTTGTATTTAATGCTTTTTAACTAGGGGGTATATATCCTTTGCGGATATAGACGTGAGCAATTGGTCAGAATGATACGGCGAGAGCGATTATCGATAACTTCCCAGACTATATTATATCTGGACTTACACATAGTCGCATAACTGAGACATATCTTGCCTGTGGACCGATAGAGAAGTATAACATGAGTCCTTCCTTCATGTTTATCCTGAATCTATCGAATTCTGTATCTGCGGTTTTTGTTGCTTTGTATAGGAAATAAATCACAATAAGAAATACGTTAAAAGTGTTGGCATGCATTGCATCAAACTCTGTGCGTTCATTGCCTATTGCGTGAATTCAAAGTCAAACTTTCGTCTTTAAACAGTGGCGGCTCCACGTGGGGGCCCCAAGGGAGTCCCGTATCCCCTATTGAATGCCTGCGCCTCTAGTGCCCCCTGTTGGGACCCTATACTTACTACCTATACCATACCTATACTACATACCTATCAACAAATGGTTGGCCCCCATGCTTAGAACCTGTCACCCTAACGCCCCCACCCACACTTGCCAAATCCTGGAACCGCCACTGTCTTTAAAAAGGATGACGGCAAATATGAGACGTAAAATCGTGACGCTGTAAAATGTGACGTAGTATATTATGACGTTGTAAATTGCAACGTAAAATTGTGACGTTGTAAATTGTGACGTAATAAATTGTGGCGTTGCAAATTGCAATGCTATAAAACTACTACTACTACTACTACTACTACTACTACTACTACTACTACTACTACTACTACTACTACTACTACTACTACTACTATTACTACTACTACTACTACTACTACTACTACTACTACTAACTACTACTAAAAGTACTACTACTATTAAAATAAACGTTACTCAAGTATCATAATAATAATACTAACTACTACTACTAATACTATTACTATTAATAATACAACTAATAATAATAATAATAATAATAACTACTACTACTACTACTACTACTACTGGCTTTTGGATGGTTTAGTAGGATTTTTCCTGTGTTGAATACCACTGTCACTCATATACATTCCTCTATTCCAACTTCTGTTTATCTGTTACAGCTGTTATCTTTTATTCTAAGTACTAATTATTATCTCAATCGGCTGAAGGCAGCTTCTATTTTAAAAACATCACACAAAGTGGACATTGGACAAGGATGCAGTGATTTCTCGGGCTGGAAGTAGCAGGGTATCATTCCGCAGTTATACTATGGAAATACCCTGGAACTTTTCCAGACGAGTTTCAGAATAGTGAACTGGTCTATAGAAGACTCAAGACTCACTTATTTAAAAATGACAATCCTTCAATTGCACTATATTTTTGTCAATTATAAATAAATAAATAAATAAATAAATAAATAAATAAATAAGTCACAGGAGAAAATGCGCCTGCCCTGCTACATGTGATGGTAAATGGCATCGGCTAGGTATAACTGAGCAGAAAGCGAATTAAATATCTACTAGAATCCATTGCAGACGGATATTGCCATATAGGACCCAGGTACAGGGGTTAAATTGAGTCGGATCTCCGATCGGGCACGTCTGGCAAGAGATCCGAACGTCTGGCAGCATCAGATCCAGAACGTCCATTTTATTCGCTGTGATAATTTATTGTTGACTTTAGCACTTTGCATGCACGGGAAAGAAAAGAAAACGTGAACTGTACTCTATAGATGTTCGTTTGAAATTAATAAAAAAAAGTTGTGAGGAAATTTTGTGACCGGAGGAAAAATAAGGAGATCCGACACCTCTGAAAAAGTAATTTAACCACTGCCGAGGTGTTTGAAAACGTCTCAAAACACCGAATAACTTTCTAGCTGAAAATCATAGGCGAGGAGAAAATTCAGAGTATTGAAAGAAATGGTTTTTGACTGGTAAGTAGCGCGCAGAGGGGGGCGGTGTGGCGGTGGCCCCCAGACGGGAGCACCAAAATGGACTCGGTGACCTTTCTTTACTCGTCATTCGTCAAACATTTTTTATCGACTTGACCCCGGGCGCCCACCACTCTCTGCACCCCACTACATGTGACTGGTCACTGGTATAGTGTCCCAAATCTGCTAAATCTGTTTTTGTTGTTCCTTTCCTGGAGCGTTGTCAAAGAAACTCGTCAAAGATATTACATCTTTAAGCAGAGTATTGATTTATTAACTTTCTGACCATCAATAGGTTTGAAACAGTGGCGGCTCTAGGATTTGGCAAGTGGGGGGGGGCGTTGCGGTGGCAACTTCTAATAATGGGGGGCCAACCATTTGTTGTTTAATGTATGTAGCATTAAGTACAGGGTCCCAACAGGGAGGCCACTGGGGGCAGGCACTCAATAGGGGCACGAGCCCCTTGCCCCCCGGTGGAGCCGCCACTGGTTTGAAAGTGACAATCCATACCCATGCAGTTACATTTTCTATTCCTCGATTATTTCATAATAACTGCGAGGCAATAAATTTACGCAAAATTATTCCGTAGAACTTGGTTCCAAACCTTCATGGAGACACACCGCGCGGAGGAATCAGTCTTCAGATAGTTATTTGATAAGGTAACGAATAGCCAAAGATTAAAGTCTGAATACTTGCTGAAGGACTATCGCAGAGCGATTCTTTTTTCTTTCCTCGGAGTTTAAAAACACACCTCTCACTCGCTTAAACTTCCATAAATCTGACTGGAAGGGCGAAGAATTTTCCACCGCGGATCGGGAAAATCTTTCTACGGCGCAAAAAGAGAAACGCGAAAACGACGCGAATTAGAGTTTTGTCGACATCTCAACGCTGTGGCTTTACAAGCGTCTGGTCTAATTAAGACACATCGTCCATTAAACTACAACAGACATTCACCCAACAAAGAACTAATGCCACGCAGCCTATATATATATATATATATATATATATATATATATATATATATATATATATATATATATATATATATAATTAAACACACACACACACACACACTGTGTCGGAAAATCAGCTTCGAATCGATTTAGACGAGATTTTAAATACTTAAGGAGACCCCTTTATTTGTGCCATTAGCGATTAGCGCTATAAATTTCTTTAGGATCCATCTATACTAGTTTGAGTGGTTTGTAACTTTTGCGATCGGCTGATTACAGATTACTGTTTCCTGCCTATTTACTGGCTGACACGTCATTTTCTACGTCACTGAGTGCATGCGTTGACAAACAAGCAAAATATGTTTTCAAATGAATTAAGATAATATTTGATTTAATTTTGTATTATAATTAAAATGATACCCGGAATAAAAAATGATAAATAATCCAATTAACATTTATTTTCATAATTACAAAAGGTTCCCGGACAGAGTGTATATATATATATATGTGTATGTGTGTGTGTGTGTGTGTGTGTGTGTGTGTGCGCAGTGTGGTCCAATATATCCCGCATCCTCTTTATTTTGGCTATAACTTTGTCAAATTTTGTGATAAATCTCGGTATGAACAAACATCATATGTAGAAAGATGTGTGTGCTTGCTCGCAGTGCAGGATAATACTAATCCAATACCTATGTGAACAACATTTCAATGATCGCCACCTAGCCAAGCTCTGCGCCACGTAATAATTAGGCCTATGTACGTTAAAATCACGCAACTGTGGCCATTTGTGACGCTGTACACGTATTTTTGTGTACGTTAAAATACGTTAAGATCCTCAAGCTACGAACAATTGTTACCTAGCAACGTCGTTGCACGCCCAGCCCTCTAACGCTGCAATTCGACTAAACCGTGTTAATACGATTCTTTGTAGCAACGTCGTTTCGAACATCGTCCACCAACGCATCTTGATAAATAGTCTATCAATAGTCAACGCTCGCCCACCAACGCATCGCGACGTAAGGACTAAACGGTCTAAACCGTCTACCAATAGTCAACCAATATAGACAGAGAGACATACAGATAAGGATCTTATATATATATATATATATATATATATATATATATATATATTGGCAGCAATAACCATAGTTAGTGTCAATTGTGCACAGGCGGAAAAGGCTCAGAGGGCGGATGGCAGGAAGCATCTTCTGCAGCAGTATGGCCACTGCATGTATGGGGTCCGTTCACCTTGACACACGACTCAATGAAGACGAGACTGATGCAGCCCGTGCAGTTCGGATACAACAATGGAAACCGTTGCTGTTTGGACGTTTGCGAAGCAGTCTCTCTCCCCTGCAATGTCACGTTTCTTGACTGCAACTTTAGCACAAATTCATTCGACCTTTCTGCTGCGGGAGATGTTTCCTGCCTTCCGAACAACATGGTCACCGCGGCCAAATGCATGCCTATAGTAAATTGATCATTTTAGCCTACGTTGTGCTTCGTTTCGTCATATTCAGTTGCTGCAAATAGTACATGTTGTAAACAATCTGAAAATACGTGTGTTGCGGGTTCCTTCACCTGCATCAGCCGATACATTTCTGCCGAGTTTTATAAAGATTGGTCAGAATTTGATAAAGTTATAGCCAAATAAAAATGGCACGGCATTGGACCACAGTATATAAGCTTATTGTTTAAACACAAGACCCATACCGCATTTCCTGCCATAAATACAGTATAGGCTGAATGGATATTTTTGAAGGCGAGAGCAGTCCATAAGGGTAAACATCTATTAGGCCTCTAGGCTCGAGCCCCCCCTCCACTTTTTGAGAGGATACCATTGGAGGAAAAGGTACAGCGGTTTGGCGCCCCGCCCCACTTTTTCATCCAAGTTTACGCCAATGGAAAAGCCAGATCGACGTTTTTCGCCACAAGGATTTTTTGGTGCACACCAATTAAAAAAACGAATACCCTAAATATTACGAAGCCCAATTTATTTAGGGGCGAACGCTGAGCTGTTCATTAAACCGGCGAAAGAGTTCACTGTGTTATCTCCGTCTGTACGACGACGGCCGCTCAGTAAGTAAGTAAGTCTCGTTCGCCAGTTTCTTGGAACGTTCAATGCTAACCGCTTTTAGCAGAAAGACAGAGACTGAAAGAGAGAGAGAGAGAGAGAGAGAGAGGAGGATGAGGAGGAGGAGGAGGGAGACAGACATATAGACAGAGGCAAAGAGACAGAGAGAGATAGAGACAGACAGACAGAGACAGAGAGGCTAATAGTAAGGCAATTCACTTGATTAGATCCATCTGGTTATCATCAGATAAGTGAGACGGCGATAACGATTAACGATTATATAAGAGAAAACGACGGTGAAAATGGAGAAACGGAACTACACTCCCCCTCCCCCTCCTCCCACACACCTCACACCTACCCGCCACCACTTTCGAATTTATAAAAAAATTGTCCACATAAGACCTCTGTGTGACTAAACTATAACCAAATGGGGCCGTATATATATATGGTCAATCTTCTGTTCTCAAATCATGCATATGCATAGGCCTATGCGGAATTATTGCACATGCAGAGAGAGAGAGAGAGAGAGAGAGAGAGAGAGAGAGAGAGAGAGAGAGAGAGAGAGAAAGAGAGAGCGCAAGACAGACAGACAGACTCTTATTATGAGGTTGTATTCTGGCGAAGCTCTATCTTATGGACAAGCACAGTTAGACCTAATGTATTATCAATAATAATAATAATAATAATAAAATAATAATAATAATAATAATAATAATAATAATAATAATATTATAATAATAATAATAATATTATTATTATTATTATTATTATTATTATTATTATTATGTGAAAGTTCAGTGGAAGGCGACTATTATTATTATTATTATTATTATTATTATTATTATTATTATTATTATTATTATTATCATCATCATCATCACGCGACCTAGGCTTGGAAGCATCTATACCAATGATCGAAGACCTCTCCATCGATGTTGCAGAAAAGAATTAGTTCTTTTGGACGAAAGTTGTCAACAAACCGCAGTGATAACATCTGACATAAGGGGGCGTGGGAGGAAAGTTCACACTAGGGTAGGCTTTGATCCTGTGTGTGGCCCAAGGGGGGGGACGCAACACTCACCGGATCCCTCCGAAAACGTTATCTTGATGACCAATACCGGACTTGGAGATTTCTACCAACTTACAGGGGACATATTATTATTTGGTGCACAGTGATAGGGTAAGCGGAGAACTGGGAAACAATGGAAACGACGTCCTTTGAAATAATACAGAGTCTCTTCTGTGGGTGCGTTAGTAATTCATTAAGTTTCGTTCCCAAGACTGCCGCCAGGTCGCGACCCTCCAGCTCTGAGAGAGCTTGAGAACCTCTGGTCTGTTTCAGAAAGGGATATTCGTTTGTTATCGCTCGTTTAGCACCTTCCGACCGCCGGCAAAACTGCCATTGTCCGCCCCCCCGCCGGGCGGTAACTCGAAATGTTTCCTTTCACAAGTGATCTCTGCCGGCGGATTTGACGAAATCAAGAGAATCGAACCGAAGCACTGAAGCGGATTTTTCTTGTTCCCTGCTACAGCAGCAGCTTAGCTTACCAACAGCATTAAGGATTCGGTCGATTTGAAACGAATACCTAGGCGAAATTTATCATAACGTTTTATTGTGCGTATATTCTATATCCCCATTCCCGACCGCATGTATAGGCCGTATAGTCGTATACCCTGTTCAGTACGGTCGCGTTTGATGTCGGTTGTATGTCTGAGGCAGCAGTTTCTTAATCATCGCCATGTTTTTCTTCCGTTTGATCTGGTCTGGGTTCGCCGGGCGTCCCTCCCTTCCTCTCCCCCCGCCCGTCCTTTGCCTCATCCCCTTCCACCAACCGGTCCTCGACGCCGGGTCACCGGCCGCGTCGCTTTGAACTGCGCGACGGCGGAAGGACCGCTGTCTCCGGGTGTCGTATTACTACCGGTCCCCGGGTCGAGGAGAAGCGGTAGGGCCGGGGCGCGATCTCGCCCCCGAAATGCGCTGGGAAAAACCGCGGTCTTTGGCATCCCGAACTAACGAAGACAAATTTGTGTTCTGCTGTTTCGCTGATTGTATATACTTTCTTTTCCGATAGTCAATCGCCATAGTAAAATACACGTGATATACAGTGTATTGTATGAACGAATGGATTTTTCTATTGGTTGCGAGGCAACACGGGGCTGATTTTAGGCCTACGGATGCAGATTTCGCAATATAAATAGTGGGATATGACGTGCTGCCCTATGCCGCAGAAACATGGACGCCACTTTCTGTCGAACTTCATAAGTTAGAAGCCTTCCATATACGAGCTGTATCCGCTCCATCGTGGGAATTCGATGGTTTGGCTTTATTACGAACCAAGAAGTTCTTACCCGACCTGAAATGCCGCCGCTCGCTGAACTATTAACCCCTTAACTGGGGATCCCAGATATATCCGTACATTTTACATTGAGTTACAGTTAAATACACGGTTAAGGGGTTAATCAAGCGCCGCGCTGGCTTTGTTCGGCCGCATCGCCCGCCTCGACGGACGAGGGCGTCTCCCGCGGCTCATCGGATCCTTAGCGCCCTGGCTGCGCCCATGCATCTCGACGCGTCGTCCGGTCATCGTCCCCATCCTTCCCGGAGACGCTCTCGTGGTCGACCCGGGATCGGCGGTGGATTGATCAACTTCGCCGGGACAGCAACAGCACTCCTCCGACCACGCTGTGCATGGCGTCATGCATGCCGTCCTCCGTGGCCACGGTTAACCCGAGGCAACGCAACGGTCCTTCGCTGGCTACGCGAGAAGATTATATGACGTCATAAACTGCATTTGCTGACGTCATCAACGCATTTGCTGCTTTGCGATTATTTGCGCTCTAGGAATGCTCTTAATACTACTACTACTACTAGTAGTAGTAGTAGTAGTAGTCTACTACTACTACTACTACTACTACTACTACTACTACTACTACTACTACTAATACTATAATAATAATAATAATAATAATAATAATAATAATAATGACGTCATCAATTGCATCTGGATTGTACCGTAGATACGGCGCTATATAAATTGTCATGAACAATACAGTAATAACAGTACGATGGCTGAAGATACATTACCAACATTTACCAAACACATGGGTAGCTATGTCTATTTTTAGACGCGTCCGTCAAAAGAAGGTGGTGTCTGGCTCCTCCTTTCACATCCTGGCCTGCCACCGCCGCTATGGCGGAGTTACCGCCTGTATTTAATTGTAAGAATGCGTAACGTTTCACGAAATAGGTCATGCACAGCGCGCCACCTAGGAGCTAGAAATGGTGACACAGATATGAACTTTGAACCGTACATGTTTGAAAATTCAAACGGTTCATTTTGAACCCGAAATCGCTGGCGTTCAATATGAATCCGCCAATGAGGGATATTTTTACAGCCCCCCAACACCCTCCGGGCCCCCCAATCTGAGACCGACACCCCGCCAACACCCACCCCTCCCCAATCTGAGAGCCGCTTGACATCCATGTTCCCTGAAAAATAGGTAGAGATAGTTGATTGATTGATTGATTGACTGACTGATTGATTGATTGATTAAGTGATTGATTGATTTTTAAAATTTATTTATTGATCGATTTATTGATTTATTGATTTATTGACTTATTGATTTATTGATTGATTTCTCACTTTTCTTACACATAATCATCCATTTATTTCGCCCGGACGATTTATTTCGAGCACGGACAGTTCATTTCACATGTTTTCTGAAATCATTCGTCCGTCCGAACATTCTCTTTCGCCGGACATTTTATCTCGTGACACTGGCATGGGTTGGGTTCGGTTGGAGAAATGGTGGGTTGGGTTGAGTTGGGTTCTAAAAAATGGACCCATGGACATCTCTGTTAAATATGCTTCCGTATTTGTGTTACTGTTATTTTGTTCGGAGTTTTCTCCGGAATTAATTTGTTCGGAGCTTTCTCCGACGAAGGGCGTAAAACGCTTGACTATAATAAACGCCCCCGTTCACGTGTGATGAGAGAGACTAGCGCATAGCACAGCTGTTCGTGGAACCGTTTCGAGTAGCACAGTTCTCCGCTCGAGAAGAGAAGATGCGTACCTGACGATTCTAGCGAAATCGAGGCTACTATGATGACAGATTTACCTCTGCTCTCTCTCTCTCTCTCTCTCTCTCTCTCTCTCTCTCTCTCTCTCTCTCTCTCTCTCTGTCTCTCTCTGTCTGTCTGTCTCTCTCTGTCTGTCTGTCTGTCTCTGTCTCTGTCTCTCTCTCTGTCTCTCTCTGTCTCTCTCTGTCTCTCTCTGTCTCTCTGTCTCTCTGTCTCTCTGTCTCTCTCTGTCTCTCTCTGTCTCTCTGTCACTCTCTCTCTCTCTCTCTCTCTCTCTCTCTCTCTCTCTCTCTCTCTCTCTCTCTCTCTCTCTCTCTGTCTCTCTCTGTCTGTCTGTCTCTCTCTGTCTGTCTGTCTGTCTGTCTCTGTCTCTGTCTCTCTCTCTGTCTCTCTCTGTCTCTCTCTGTCTCTCTCTGTCTCTCTGTCTCTCTGTCTCTCTGTCTCTCTCTCTCTCTCTGTCTCTCTCTCACTCTCTCTCTCTCTCTCTCTCTCTCTCTCTCTCTCTCTCTCTCTCTCTCTCTCTCTCTCTCTCTCTCTCTCTCTCTCAACGTTCCAGGAACCGACAGAAACAGCCTGCAGTAATTTATTCTCCGCACAAAACTGTGTTTGCGCGACACAAGAAAAAGTTTCGTAGACCAGAACGCGTTAACGGAAAAAATCCATCATCAACTAAATGAAGATAGCACCGTAGCTGACGTGCACGCGCTGGGGGGGGGGAAGATATCGTGACTATAGTATTAAGCTCGACTCACCTTTGAGATGAGGAGGTTTGAACTTCCCCTCGCACAGGAAGAGGAAAAATTGATGGTAGACATTTGCATTTTCCACTGTCCTTCCCTCCCTCAACGATAGTCGAAAAATTTTTCCCTGGGGTTGTAATATTCCTCATTGCTTTTCTTTCTATAAATTATAGAACACTAACTATGTGTGCATTATATACCAATTTAAATTAAGGCCTTTCGCCTTAGTCATCACCTGGAACAGATGCATGGCAGAAAATGCTTAGTTATGTAATACAGTGGAGCCCACTTAATCGCATACCGATTAATTCCATAACCCGCATAATCGAAAAACAACATAAAACCCGAACCAGTATTTTGTGTATCAAACGTCCCGGTTATTCGCATAGCCCTGTTAATCGCATAAGCAAGGTTCGCACGGCACATATGCAATTAAGCGGGTTTCACTGTACATAAGATTTCCACAAATGACTATGCACATTTCTTTGGGCAGCTGTCGGTACACTTAGGAATTCACCTTATAGCAGCTCACGTTTTATTTATACTCAGGCGCGCAGAGTCAAGTTGATTTACCATTCTACGAGTGGAAATCAAATGGTCACGTTTGCATAGCGCCTTTTCTTATACGTTCCATAAGCGCTGTACTGTATATATACTCCATTGTGTTTCACTCGAAATAGATCTCATCAAGGAATATATCAATGACAAGGTTACAAGAG